>PVLC010004200.1:40947-87676 GCA_004027655.1 Graphiurus murinus
TTGTAATCCCAGCATTCGGGAGGCTGAGACCGGAGGATCCGGGTTCGCGGCCAGCCTCAGCTACCTAGTGAGGCACTCCGCAACTTAGTGAGACTCGGTTTCAAAATAAAGAATAAAAAATGGGGCTGGGGGTATAGCTCGGAGGTAGAATGCCCCTGAGTTCAATCCCCAGTACCGCCAAAAAAAAAAAAAAAGAAAAGACCTACATTGTAGCCTTATGAAAATATACAATGAGAGAAATACTGTGAAGACCCGATATGGTGGTCTCTACACAGTAGACAATAACCTGTTCTAGTTCTCCTTCTTTCTTCCTTCTCAGCTATCTGTCTCTTAGTCCCAAGAACAAGGTGTTGGGAATGAATAAAGACCTCCTGGTTTCTATTTCAGGGCTCTTACTGACTAGATCGGTGGCATTCTCCTTTACCATTACCTACTGCTTTGTGGGTTTGCAAGAAGCTCTAGGAATAAAAGAATGCATTAGCATTGCTGTGGTTTGAATGTGGCCCCACAGTTCATATGCTGGAAGCTTAATCCCCAGGCCAGAGTGTTGAGAGGTGGGACCTTTAGGACATTATCAGGTTGTGAGAACTCTACCTTATGAGTAGATTAATGCCCTTATTGCCCGAGTGGATTAGTTATCCCAGGAATGAGCTCCTGATGAAAGGATGAGTGCCCCCCACCCAACCCGCTTGCCTGCTTTTTTGCTTCTGCCTTTTGCCATGAAATGATACAACAAAAAGGCACTCATCAGCGGTGAGTCCCTTAGCCTGGGCTTCCCAGCCTCCAAAACTATCAGAAATAAATCTCTGTCCTTTAGAAACTGTCCAATCTCAGCACAAAGTGGAAGAAGACAAGTATAACTTTAGATGGAGACATGGAAAATCAGTGTTCTAAAAGGAGCCAAAGGAGTCTTTGAATAATGTAATCATTATTCTCTGTAGTTTTGCTCCAATAGGCCAAGGATGCACTGGTGTATCAGGGATAACTATGGATCCTTGGATTCCCCCTTTTCCACAAAGGAGTGACATAGGCATGAAATTCCAGGTGCCTTGCTCATTTTTTGGAATCCATTCTTCTTTTCTTCTCTCTGTTGTTTGCTTCAGATTCTACTTCTGCAGCTCACTGGCTCAGAGCACTGACACTTCCTTAAGGCTGCACCCCTACACCTTCCAGCAGCTCTTCCCCTGCCAAGGGAGGTGGAATCACTGTTCTGGAAAATGAACTAAAACCACACACAATGCTTATCGATATCAGAGAAATTCCTTTGGGTGACTCACTCAGCATATTAACATCCACATTTTAAACTATACACCCTTGCTCTTAAATAGAGACTGCGGCTTACTCTCTCCCTTCCTTCTCCCATAAGAATTTGACAGAATGTTTTCCCATCCCTATGTGTTCAAATGCCTCTACAGGTTAGGGTTTTTAAAAAGGGAAATGTTGCTTAGTAGCAGTAAGTATAACAGGGGCTAAATGGTTCAGGCAGCAGTTGTAGACACCACCACTTTGAGAGTTTTCAAGAAACCTCTGAGAGAAGATAGTATGTGCACCTTTCGAAGACAAAACTGAGGTTCAGAGAATTAGTCTACCAGAAGTCTAACTTCTGACAGTTCTAGGAGTCTAAGTCATTTCAAATAGGCTCAAAGTCATGATCTCTTTGTATGATTACACTATCCTCTATCAAAGCTCCCTTAAGTTTTAGGGAAGTTCAATGTGAATGTGGAGTGACTGCATGGGTTTTCTCTAGTGAGAGTCAGTCAACTGGGCCATGGCTACAATATTAGAAAGGAAAGAATTTCATAAACCCTCAAATGTCTTTTTGACAGCTCTTGATGGGCTCACATGATTGTGTGATCTAAATGATGAAGGTTTTGTGATTTTCTGTTTAGTGTAAGGATGGACAGTATTTAGAGATAGGATATGTTAGAGATTGCTATTTTGCTATTCTTTAGCAAAATGATAGAAAGATGTTATGATAAAGTCTCTAAAGATGACATAGTCAATCTTTACTTTATAAAATACATAATTTTTTTTCTTATCTTATTAAATCCAGGGTGGCCTTTTGACTTGTTTTAATAGGTAAAATACAGTAAAAGTGATGCTAGCCAGTTCCAGGCTTAGTCCTTAAAAAACTGTTTCCATTCTTGAAGCCAGTCACCATATAAGAAATTTTATTATTCTGAGACTATGATACTGTGAGAAACCACAAATCAGCTATGTGACAAACAAATAGCCGGAGAGAACAAGGAACTACACATGTACGTGAAGCTTTTGAATCTTCCAGCCCAGCCCAGACAACTGGCCAAAGAGTGACCAGCTGAGATTCCTCAGAGCAGAAGAACCATGCTGCTGAGCCCAAGCAATCTACAGAAATAAAGGTTTATTTAAAAATCCTTAAAAAACCTATTTCATTACATTCATGGCATTTTATTGCACATTAATGGATTACTAATGAATGTTTAAGTCAAGAATACACAAAGGAAAAAGTTGTCCTAATATCCTGTATATAATCCATGAATAACCAGCAGTTGGCAATTCTAACTGGGCATCAGAGTCACCAGCAAAGTTTTCTAAACTACAGATCCTCAAGCCCAGTAAAGTTCATCTAAATGAAAAACTCTTGGTCCTGAACATTTGGATGTTTTTAAATTCCCTCAATATAGATAATGAGCAGTTGTTGTAACTCACGAAATTAAAGACCCATTTACTTTAAGAAGCTCCTCTTTAAAATGCAAATTCCTTCTAGGAGTGATAAATCAGCAGATGGTCACAGGATTACATCCACAATCAGATTGCTTTCCCTAGCTTCTGGTCATGACTACCAAATGCTGAGTATAAGAGAACTAAATATGGGACACCTGCACACCTGAGCATAGAGCTGTTGATTGAGGTCCCCAAAAGATGTCACTTGAATAGTCTAGGGTCAACTGGAGCCTAATGGGTGCCCAGAAATTGGAACACAGGTGCAAAGAAAACAGTGGAAAATTGATAGAGGCTGATTACACCTATTCTGAAAGAAGTCATTGAAAATCACCCCATGAGTTACCTGTGCAATTCATTATTTAGGAACTGGAGAAATTATTATGGAGGGGACTAAGATAAAATTTAAGCCTGTTAACAAAACCCTTGTTCCTATATGACATCCCAGAAGGCCGGAATATAAAGTCTTGATTCATTTTCCCTAATAGAATATATCTAAGGAGAAGTCCAGCAGGAAACAGAGTTCAGTGCCAAAGATAGAGGGTAGAAGGGAGAAGGCTTGTATGGTAGGAGAGAAGCAGTAGGAGAGGCCTCCTGAGATGTTCTTTTCTTTCTCTGTTCCTTAGAATTCCCCCAAGTTGCTCTTCGCATCTCCCCAACAAAGTCCACGGGCTGTTGAACTCTCTTATAACTTTTCCCTTTCCCTCTCTCCTTCCCACTGATCCTGTCATGAGCCACACCTGGGGGTTTCATGCCCCCGAAAGAAAGGAAGTGAAAGAAAGGTACTGCATTTCCTACAATGCTTGACTTTCCTATTTCATGTGAAAGAAAAAGGAAACCTATAGTTGTTTTTTTTTTTTAACCTCTTTACTTCCTGTGTTGCTGAGTCAGTGAACAGAGAACTGCAGGCATAGAGTATACAGTGCTGGTTGGTTGCATCATGTGATTGAACACCTTCGTAGAGTTCCTTTCTTGAGATTGATTTTATGATCCCATTTGTCAGATTAAGACCCTGAAGCTAAGAGTTTGAAGTAACTTGCCCAATATCACGTGGTTAGGGATTGATGGGGATAGGATTTGAGCTCTGGTTTAGTCTACCTAGAGCTTCTCTTTGTGACTAATGAAATATCCCTACCGAGAATGAGACAATGTCAGCATGTCAGCTTAGCATCATACAGGCAGAAACTAACCACCTGCAACTTCGAGTGAAGAGTGTGGTGCTGCAACACCGGCCTCACTAGGAGTAGGTTCTGTTGACCCAGGCTGCACAAGTGATATCCATGGCTTGGCCACGTTGACATCACCTGGGAGCTTGTTTACAGCACCTCCGGCCCAATCGCAGACCTGCTGACATAGAATCTGCCTTTTAACAAAATCCCCAGGTAACTTAGTATGTACATCAACATTTGAGAAGCATTGATGAGTTCTTATTTGAACCTAGGACCTCACTAAATTTAATCCACTATCCAGACACACTGCTTCTCAAATACTTGAATTCCTGGATCCCTCAAATCTCACAGTGGGAGGACATTTTTATTTTTACTTTTATTGGTGCATTGTAATCATATATCCTAGTGAGATTCAAAATGATAGAGATATACATGCACTCTTCACTTGGTCTATTCCCCAACACAACCCACCCCACTTCCTCCTCCTATAGGAGGACTTTTAGATCCGAAGAGATAAAATAGTGTCTTAGACATTTCAATAAGTTAGAATCAAAGCTAAAACAAGTTCTTACCAAATGTCCATTCCCTGTCAGAGAGGACATCATGTATTAAGTCTTTGTGCCAAGCATCTTGCTGGGGGCTGAGGATTCAGTGGAGAGAGAAACAAACTTGGCCTTCAAATACCTCCTGGTCCACTGTGAGAGAGACACACACACCTGGGGAAATTATACAGCAATATGGCTTTGCAGAAACACAGAGAGGTGCAAGGTAATCTATAGTCACCAGAACAGATACTTGGAGACCCAAGTTCCTGGGAGAGGCACAAACTCTACCAGGATTACACTGCCCTGCTCATGATTGATTGACATACCAGCTCCTGCTGTGTGCATCCTTCTCCTCCTTCCTCTTCACTTTTCTCTGCCCTGACCCTCTGTAGTTTCCCCTTGGCATGGGTTTCTTCTACCACTTAGATTCCTATGTTTTCTTTCAAGGCAGTTCCTGCCTACCTAACCTAATCTACAAGTTCTTGCTTTCAACATCCGCCACTCTTTTGTTTACTAGAAGTTTCCCAAGCTGACTGCACAATAAAATCACTCAAGGAGCATTAGAAAATAAAAATCACCCACCCCCCCCATAACAGGCCCTACCCTCAATTCTGGAGCTGATACCAGGATATGATTTTTCTATACTACTCCACATAATTCTCATGCACAGTAAGGGTTGAGAGAAGAACTTGATACATTGCTCACTTGATACTTAATCCCAGCAGGGGACAAATACAGAGTCTGCAAAATGCCTTCCTCCACATCCTTCATCCCATTTGGTCCCCAGGTCAGCCCTGCAAAATAAAAAGTGAGAGGTGCATAGTCCACTTAACAGATAGGAAAACTGAGTCAGAGAGAGGTGAAGAAGCAAGTTGGTGCTGCATGATCTTGGACCATATCTCTTAGCTCACCCTGTGCTATTTGGAATATAGATATCTGTGTAGTTTGGATGAAGGCCAGGCTATGCCTTTATCTTTGAATCCCCTCTTCCTCAGTCTAACAAGTATAGATTGTTCTGCTTGGGGCTAATGATTTGGTTACAACTACTCATCAGAGAGATGTATTGTTCATCAGCTCTTGAAGTTCTCCACCTGGGAAAGAGGAACTAGGGGTGGGTGTACACCAGAATGACCAGACACAGTTGAGCAAATTCTGTGAGAAAAGGAAAGGATGCAAATAGCCCCAGGTATTAGAACTTCCCTCAAAATCAATCAGGAGTCACGTTCTGATCAGAAGGGCAGATAACAGGATCATGAGGGCCAAAATGTTCTAGGGTTTCATTTCTTTCTGCCTAGTCGCCACCTGCTATTACCAGGACTCTAGTGAATGGGGCCCTTCTTACCTGTGCTTGCTTAAAAAGCAAACACGGAAACATTTGTTAAGCTCCCTTCTCTCCTGTTTCTCAAAGCAGCCCAGGAAGTGGGCCTGACTCAAAGAGGCCTCAGCAAACATACATTTAGGCAGGAAGGGGTTCGGTGTGGGGACTGGGAGAAAAAAGAAAGAAAGAAAGAAAGAAAGAAAGAAAGAAAGAAAGAAAGAAAGAAAGAAAGAAAGAAAGAAAGAAAGGGAGAAAGAAAGAAATTATTTTTTCTTTTAAATCTCTTCACTAGGTTTCCTCCCTGCTCTGCTTCAGAAATAGACCCATCTATTTGTGACTGTGCCCTATGTATATTTCATTCCACTCTTTGCAGGAATAATTTTCAGTTCTCAGGGAAAGAGCAAGTCAGGGGATGGGAGGGGGAGGGCTGGATGCCTCCCTACTGTGAGGAATGACACAGGGACAGGGGTGCACAGCGGGCCCACAATCCTCCTATCAGCATTTCTGGGGCAGCCAGAAGGTTATTCCTAAGGGAAGCATGTTCTAAAGCAGCAGAAAATAAATGCGGCTGCAAAATAAGCATTCCAGCCTGTGGCTTTCCCGGGTCAAAGAAGCCTTGTTGTTATTTCTCAGAGTAATGTGCAGTAGCTTACACAGGCTGCTGTACTAAAAGCACTTATTTCAGAAGATACTGGGTCCTCATTTTCATAAATAAATAAACCTAGAAAGAACTTTGGAATCTGATTATATTTGGAACAAAACTCCTAAATATAGAACCATTATTTGGAACCATGTGACCGAACCCTGGTTTTTCAAACTCATTTTGTCTATTGGAGAAAGTCATATCCCCAGGGTCATGGTTAGGCTGTGTGCTGTTTTTCCATAATATCATGGGTTCTTTCTGCTGTTTGAGGGGAGTGGGGGCCAATGACTTTCTCTTCATTAGAGGAACCAATACTCTTGCTTTTACTAAGTGAACCTTCTTTTCCTTTTCCTTGGTCTTTTCTTTCTTTTTCTTTTTTCTTTTCTTTTCTTTTCCTTTTTTTATAGGATGAAGTCCTACTCTTAGAGAAAAGCCTAAGATACTCATCTTCAGCACGGTAAGGTCAGTTTCTGACTCAGTGCGTTGTTAACTGACTTACCTTCAACCTGACTGTTTAGAAATAGAAGAGTGAAATCAGTTCTCTTGATTCACCTTACACTGATCTCCTGGACCATATCCCAGGACAACTTGTCCTATGGTACAGATGTATGTCTTGCTCTTATGAAGTTGTCTGTCACTAATTAATAATCATACTGTAAGTCAGCTAAATTGCATGGAATAAGTACTTTGGAAAAGGACTGTAAAGACATAGGTTGAGTGTTTAGACTATAAGCTAGAGGTTTAAGAATTGATTCACAAATATATCAAAGTCAATCACTAACTGAACTTGAGAAGGAGGGAGGATGAGGGAATGGGGTGGGAATTGTGGAGGGGTTAAATGAGAAATGTATGCATAAATGCCTTTATCAGTTTGTACCTAACAAAGATGTATGATTATAATGCACCAATTAATAAAAAAAATAATTGATTGTCCATTGGAGGAAATGACACTTCAAAAAAGACTTAGAGGGTAAGAATGGTTTCTGAAGAAAAGCCAGAGGGCAAGTGTTCTTGGCAGTGGGAATGGTAAAGGTGAAAACAAAGACCAGCCCTTGCCACCACACCCTCCCTGGAAACAAGAGGTGGCATTAGTAAAGGTGGGGCATGTGAGGGGGACACCAGAGCCAAAAACGTTCCCTGGGAACCACACCTGAGCCAGGTGAAAGAAGACAGGAGGAAGTACATTCCTGAAAGAGAAGAATTGGCAAGGTCACAGAGGTAACAGGGATGCTTCAGGGACGAGGAGTATGAGATGAGGAGTAGACTGACTCCTCTTGCAAGTCTAGGAACGGAGTGATGTGGGCAGAGACGTGCGGCCACTACATGGAGCCTCACACAGGAGGAGCACTGGAGGTTCAACTGGGCACTGGGGTGGGGGGACCAGAGAAACTGGCACTTTTAACAACAACTTCAAGTGAAGCAAGACTAGAAACAGGGACCTTGGTATGAGGCTGATGAAGAATCACACCTCAGACTTCCCTCAGGTTAAATTTTACTTACAAAAAGCAGATGGGTATGGACAGGATTTGGTTGCCGGGCTGCCTGTTCCTAACCCCCACTATAAATCATAGATTGGAGGCTCAGGGAAAAGTCCAAGACGTGGACCAAACATGGTGTCACTCCCTCTTCGAAATGATTGTTTTAAGTGAAACAATCTTGCTGATATTCTCTCTAAGGTAAATGGTTTCTAGCAGTTCAGAATCACAGGGAGTAAGTCAGTCATTAAGTAATTTTTAAGAGACTCCTAAGTGTCTGGCATATGCTGGGCCCTGGAGAATCAAGGAGAGCAAGGCGGCAGGGGTATCCTTCTGTCCATTCAGTGGGCAAGTGTGTACTGATTGTCTACTGTGAGCTAGGCTCTGTGCAAGGAGCTCAGAATGCAGAGCTGAACAAGCCTGGCAGAGCACCAACAATTCCATCAGTCCTTCCTTCCACCCCACTGCTCCAGAAGAGCATAATAAATAGCCACCATTGCAAGACAGTTGGCAGGACTGTGTAGAATCCATTGGTGGCCCAATCAGTCCTGCCTCCAAGTCACTTACCTTCTAGAGGGGGAGGTAAGCCAGGTACCTTCATAGCAAGGTCTGAGATGGAGGGGAAAATGCACTGCTAGAAAAGTACAGAGGGGAGTCTGGGGTGCTCAGAGCCTAGCTAGATGACTTCCAGCTGGAAGAGATCAGGGAGGCTGACAAGATGACATCTAGTTTCCTGTTAACCCTTTAAAGTGACATATGAGTCTGTGTAAAGATTACAAGCAGATTCTGATAAAACAATGCTCTTTTGTACATGTTACAGCCCTCAGGTCCCCTTGGGACAAGGCTTATAAATGTTTTGTGATTGCAGAAATCTTGGAAATGGATTCTCTCCCCTCCCAACAAAATTACCTTTTTAGAAGCTTGCCTGTTTGCTGGGGATTTCCGTATTTGTCAGCCCTTGAGTTGTGGACCAAAGGGAGTTGTTAATGTGCAAAAAGAAAAATAGTTTCTGCAACAACTATGTGCAAAACTGCGTTGTATCTATTTTGTAGATGGAGAGGCTAAAGCCAAGAGAATTAAGTAGCTTGACCAGGATCACATAAGATAGGAAACAAGCCTAAGCCCATGTCTTGAGACCCTCGGATGGCTGTTTCTCTTTGACAAATGCTTTGCCAATCTCCAGATCAATAGTCTTGAGTTGGATTTGGCTCTTTGTGTGATCTTTTTTCCATTCTTGCTAGCTCCGTGCTTTCTTTCTCCACTTTGTTTCTTGGAAACATTCTTTTCTTCTTTACCCCAACAGCCCCTCCGCCCCATCCATGGATATCGCTTCTTGGGTCTGCAAACATATACCCCCTGCCCACACAGATCTCAGTCTGTTATTCAGGCTTCCGTATTGGCCTTCCATGTCTTGCTTGCCCCTTTCAAATCTGTCAACCAGACAACATCAATAAGCCACCTTCTCACTGTAACTTGAGACACATTCTCTGATTATCTACCTTGTGTCAGGCATCATTCTAGGTCCTAAGGAAGAAAAACATAGATCTCATAGTTTACAAAGCATTTTTTTTTCTAAGTCACAAAGCCTTCAGGATAAATAGCAAACCTCTTTTGAATTGGCCCTGAGGAGTCTGGGCCAAAGAAACATTCTAGAATCAGGAAGAAAGAAGAGATAAGTTTCCTGAAAGAGAGTAAGCTGGTCATTGAAGAAACTCTGTGCAGTAACCGGCATCCTCAGACCTTACTGCACCCACAAGCTAACATGGGGAGAGGTAAGGGAGAAAGAAACATTCATGCTTAATGCCAGGACAAGGATAAATACAATATAGCTGCAGAAAAACTCAAGACTGAAACGGACAGAATAGGGGATCTGGCCTGTTTGCCTGTGCCCAGGAATTTAATGCCCTTTGATCACCTTCTGTATACAAAGACTACTCGACAAAGATGGTTGGTTTTGATAACTAACTGCTTTTTTCTAAACAGGAACAATTCCAAGGAGGCGGGTTGACCTTTGAGAGAATTTCTAGTAGCAATCACCTGATGATTGATTGGAAATATCTGCAAATACACGTGTCCTGGGAGATGAATGAGAAATGCAGGTCGTTGCTGTTTTCCCAATGAGTCTGTTTGTCCTTGGAGAACAGTTTAGGGGGGAGTAACATGGAGGAGACAAAAGTGGCCTTGAAGCCGGGCGTGGTGGCGCACGCTTGTAATCCCAGCATTCGGGAGGCTGAGACTGGAGGATCCGGGTTCGAGGCCAGCCTCAGCTACCTAGTGAGGCACTCCGAAACTTAGTGAGACCTGGTTTCAAAATAAAGAAAAGTGGCTTTGAGATCTTGAAAGCTCTGCCTGTGAATGGATTCCACAGTTCTGAGATGTGGGGGATTTGGGGAGGCATAAGGGAGCACAGACAGAAAGCATGCAGGAGAGGAGAGGAAATGTAATAAATGACTTTGGGGCATTGAAATGAAACTTGGTAAAAAGGAAGTGAAGAGAAATTGGAATCAATATTACCAAGCTTGAACTTTACCTTCCTAAAAATGGTGCTCTGTGGGCAGAGTTCATTTGCTAGAGCAGTGAATCATAATGACACCTCTCACTATGACCTCAGGGAAATAGCTGTGCCTTTCTTGAGGTTTCAGCGGATTCTCTGGACATTCAGAGAGAAAACAAGAGCAGAGGGACATACCCTCTCGCTGCCAGGCTGTCAGGGAAGAAACCTACTGTAGAAGTCACGGTCTATGACAAGCACGCTCATGCAAATTCTGTGCTGGCTTCCGTGCTCCACTTCTTTACCAACTATGTAGCTAAGCAAAATGGAACAAGAAGTAGTGCCTTGGGAGAAGTAGAATTGCTGGATTAGATACAGACCCCATTTATGTGAAGAAATAATAAAAAGCTAAATTATGGTACTGGTGAAATGACTCTGTTTGGGTTATTGCGGAATTTTATGTGAGCCTGAACTAGCTGGTTAAAATGATGATATCTGAGTATTACCATTTTGGTAATAAATATTTCTAGAATTAAAGTAGGTCATACAGTGAGTGATATGCAGATGATAGCTACCAGCTAGGAGCCTAATGTTGTTTCTTTATTTGTTTTTTGGCCTTTAAGATAAGAATTGTTCTTACATTTTTTGGTAACTACATGGTTAATGGTTATATAATGCACATACATGATAACCTTGATTTTGCCTGTTGACCCACAAAATCTAAAATATTTACTATCTTACATTAAAAAAAAGTTTTCTAACCCCTAGTTTAATGGATAAGAATATGTCGGCTCAGACAAGCATGGTGTTGAACACTTCTAACCCCAGTATTTGGGAGGCTGAGACAAGAGGATTACAGATTTGAGGCTAGTTTTGTGAAGTTAGTGAGGCCCTCAGCAATTTAGCGGGGTCCTGTTTCAAAATAAAAAATAAAAGAGGTCTATGGGTATAGTTCAGAGATAGAATACAATACCTAGTGAAAGAAGAAGGAGGAGGAAGAAGAGGAGGAGGAGGAGGAGGAGGAGGAGGAGGAGGAGGAGGAGGAGGAGAAGGAAAAGGAGAAGGAGAAGGAGAAGGAGAAGGAGAAGGAGAAGGAGAAGAAGAAACAACTATGTTGGCTCTTAGGTAAAAGAGACCTGGGTTTGAATTCTGCTGAGATACATCATTAATTCTTCCCATAAACACTTACAAACATGTGTCCCATCTTCATTTGGTTTTCAAGAGGGACCCCTCTCTTGTTCACTCCTTTTTTTACAGTTTCTATCAATCTCTTTTGCTAGTTGCTCCCAATCTTCCTGATATCCTAGGACCAGATCTAGAGCTTAGACCTCAGACCCCCTTCTCTTTTCCCTCTGTTACTCACCACATATTGCAACTCACTTTTATCCATGGTATTTACTAAACCTACCTGCTGATGACTTCCAAATTTCTATTTCTAGTCTAGACCTTTGCCCTTAACTCCACAGCCATAAAAGAAACTGTCCTCCTTGCCATCTCAACTTGATGTTGAACAGTTCTCTTAAACTTAGCATGCACAGAATTGAACTCCTGATCTTCATCCCCCAAATCTGCTCTTCATGAGTCTTCCAAGAATTCATATGTGATAATTCCATCCTTCCTCTTATGTCAGTTTCTTCCCTTGAAAGTAGGCCAAGTGTCTGTCTCAGAGTTGACATGAAGGACAAATGAGATAATATAATACTTCTCACCATACCTGCCATAGTCTTTATTCAAACAAAGTGAATACAGTGTAACCTTTCAATTCTTTTTAATGCCTCATAGATTCATCTATTCTTTCCTCCTCTTTCATTTTTTATTATCTCATCCCAGGACCATTACATACATCTCTTAACTGGTATCCTTAATTTAACAATAAAGTTGTAACTGCAAAGGCTATTTTTGTCTCCAGTTAAAGATGAGGAAAATGAACCCAGGTGTGGTGGCACATGCCTGTAATCCCACTACTTGGGAGGCTGACGTAGAAGGATCTCAGGTTCAAAACCAGCCTCAGCAATTTAGTGAGGCTCTCAACAACTTAGCAAGACCTCATTTGCAAATAAAAAAATAAAATATGGCTGGGATATATTCAGTCCCCAGTACCCCTACCCTCCCCCTCCACACACACACACAAAGAAAATGAAACTAAGCCAAGCTGCACTAGGTCCCATAGCTTCACAGGTGACGAAGTTGGAATACAACTGAAAAGCCAGTGTTGCCCAGGCTCATCCTTGAAATACAGCCTCCACCCAGCTCACTCCAGTGAAGAACAGAGCCCAAGAGACTTAACAAGAAACCTATGAGGACAGATGGAGCAGGGTTCATCCAGCAGGCTAGAATCACAGAATTATCTAGATTTTTTATGCAGATTCCTGAGTCTTGTCCTAGAGCTACTGAATTTAATTTTCTCTAAATGGAGCCCAGGAATGTGTATTTTTTAAAAAAGCTTCTAAGACAATTTTGAACAGTCAGATTTGGGCACCACTGCTCTAGGTCTTAAAAAGCAGATTCTGCAGTATTTAGAACCAACAAATGCATTATCATAACTTAAATTCCTTTAAAAAAAATCTAACATTCCAACACATAGATGGGCAAAAGGCATGACAGGAGAATCCACAAAAGAGGAAGTAAAAGGGCTAATATAAGTATTCCAAGTCATCAGACCTACTCATATTCAAATTAATGCAAACTTTTAAAAGTCAATGGAATACCATTTCCTCCACTTTCTTATGTATTCTTTTTTGTAGTTTTTAAACATACTTTATTGTTGCATTGTAATTATACATCACAATGTGGCTCAGAGTGGTAAGAACATACATACACACAGCATTTGGTTTCCCTGCAGACCCTACCCTGCTCCCTCCCCATCTCAGTGCATATTATTGAGACTGGCATTGATAACTTCATATATGCATATTTAACTTCACATAGAAGCGCTATTTAAATTGTTTCTACTTTTCTACTAGTCTCTCTCATCATTTATCTAAAGTCCCTTTTGTATTCCAATTTCTCTCTAGCTTCTACATATGAAGGGCAACATATGACCCTTCACTTTCTTTTCTTCTTCTTCTTCTTTTTTTTTTTTTGTGGTACTGAGGATTGAACTCAGGGGCATTCTAACTCTGAACTACACCCCCAGTCCTATTTTTTATTCTTTATTTTGAAACAGAATCTCCCTAAGTTGCAGAGGGCCTCACTAAGTAGCTGAGGCTGGCCGCAAACTCGGATCCTCTTGTCTCAGCCTCCCAAGTACTGGGATTACAAGCGTGCATCACCATGCCTAGCGACCCTTTACTTTCTGAAACTGGCAAACCTCACTTAGCATGATATTCTTTAGTTCCATCCATTTTCCTGCAAATGACATAATTTTGTTCTTTTTGGCTGAGTAAAATTTCATTGTGTGTATATACCGTTTTTTTACCTATCAAATGAGTCAAGTTTTTTTTTAATGCAAATGAATAATGTCTCTGAGTATGTGAAGAGATGGGCACTGATCCATTAGGAAAGTAAATATTAGTGCTACTACTCTTAAAAGCATTTAATAGCAAGTCTCAAAAAAGTCTAGAAACTAGTCTAAGAACTATCAGCAATCCTACATTCAAAAATTCAAAAATATATTCAACAAAATAATTCAAAAGAAATAAAAATATATTATATGTCAAAAATATTTATCATAAGCTCATTTATAAAAGTAAAATAAAGTTAAGCCAAATGCTTGAATATTTAAAAAGTGAATTATTTGGCATCACTGTTTTATTAAGCAGCCATTAAACTTTTATTTAATTTCACACAAATATATTAATACATATGCCAGAAAAAAGTCTAGATGTCATTACATCCAATTGTTAATGACAGTCTATGAATGAAGTGTAACACTATCTCCCCCCATTCAAGTTAAGCTTATTATACAACTCAGAATATGCTGTGCCCACTTAGAAGGCCCTACTCAGCTTTCTATGCTGAGAACATGTTTTTAAGAACTAATGCATCTCCTTTGCTTCTTACCTGAGGATATGACCCATTTATTCTTATTATTGGCTAACATAGGTAATGTTTATTTTAGCACTTATTTGTTGTTCAGATGGTGATGTTTAGTTTAGCACCTATTTGTTGTTCAAAAAAAATTTTTGGTGCATTTAACCTTCCCAGCAGACTCTGAGCTGTTTGTAGTCAAGATCTGGGAGACCTAGATACCCAAACATGTGTTTATGGATTTAAACTTCATGGATGACAGAAGGGAAGCTCAATGGAAAACTTTCATTTACTGACTGTAACTCCACCAAAAAGAATATTGCAGAAATTGCTGAGGGCAGATCATAAGTGCTCTTACCACAAAAAGGGGGTGGGGTGGAATGAACTATCTGAAGTGATAGATAGATTTATTAGCTTGGTTATAGTGCTTACTTCAAAATGTATATGTCTATAAAGACATGAAATTTTGCACATTAAATATAAAAAATATTTGTCAATCATACCTTAAAAATAGAAGAGAAGTGCTCTGAAAGACCCTTGCTTCTATTTAGGATGTAGAAAATGTAGAGCTGCACAGGTAGACGTACTAAAAAAACTTACAACTTACAAGCTGACGATGATTACAACTTACAAACTCAACAACTTACAAGCTGACGATGATTTTTAACCATTCAGGGAAAGAACAACAAAATAACCCTATATCGAAATAAAGAGAGATGCCTTCAAGATGGGCCAAGATTTGAACACACACTCATGTAGGGGAAATGCCACCATAAACCACACAAGCTGTTAATAAGAATTCAGCTAAAGTATTTAAATGTATGTGGAAAGGACAATAAGCAACATTAGCCTTGGGACAGTGGTAAAACCTAATACAGCTAGGGAAAGGAAATAGAGAGAGACTCTCTTCCTGGAAGAAAGGCAGGTACACATCCCAAGCCCAGAACTTCTGTAGCCCAGGGACACATGGGCAGGGACATATCCCAAGCCCAGTCTTCTGTAGCAGGACTGTAGAGAGTGTACTACCCCTGTACTAGTCAGCTTTTCATTGCTAGGACAAAATACCTGAGGAAAAAGACACAGAGGATGAAAGATTTCGATATTCGACTCACAGTTTCAGATGTTTCAGTCCATGGTTAGCTGAATCCATGGCTTTGGGCTTGAAATGAGGCAAAGCACCATGGCAGAAGGGTGTGGCAGAGGAAAGCTGCTCACCTTATACATCCAGGAGGCAGAGAGTGAGAGAGGAAGGAAGGGGCCAGGTATAAGAATTATCCTTCAGGTACACAGTAAATGAACAAGGTACTGTTTTGAATTTTTAAAAAAAGGACTAGAAGTGTAGTTTTGAGGTAGAACACCCCTAAATTCAATCCTCAGTGCCACAAACAAAAACAAAAACAAAGCTGGGCTTGGTGGTGCACTCCTATAATCCTAGTACTTAGGAGAGTGAGACAGAGGATCACAGGCTCGAGGACAGCCTCAATAAGTAGTGAGACTCTCAATTTAGCAAGACCTTGTTTCAAAATAAAGAATAAAATAGGGCTGGGGGTGTAGCTCAGAGGTAGAATGCCCCTAGATTCAATCCCTTGTACTTAAGAAGAAAGAAAGAAAGAAAGAAAGAAAGAAAGAAAGAAAGAAAGAAAGAAGAGAAAGAAGAGAAAGAAAGAAAGAAAATTTTGTCCAACTAGGCACTTACCTCCTACAGTTTCTACCACTTCCCAATAATGCCATCAAATTATAATTCCTCTATAGATCAACCCATTGATGTGGTCAGAGCCCTCACAATCCAGTTACTTTCCACCAGTGCCACCTCTGAATACTGCTGCACTAGGTATAAAACCTTCAACACATGGGCCTTTGGGGAACATTCCTGATCCGAACCCTATCCACTTGCAACATATCCAGGAGCATGGTGGCTACCTAAGAATGAGTCTCCATCAGTACAATAGGGAGCATCTTCAGTCCCTCTCCATCATCAGTGGCAGTTAACTGCTGTGAGAAGGTAAGAACATGAAAAGAGATCATCTCAGAGCCTCGAAGAAGAGAAAACCTAAACCTAATGGTGGAGCAAATGTCAAGAAAAGCCTGGCAAATGACCCACTGCCCTAAGTGCAGGATAATTCTAGAGGTTGAATTTTAAGGTGGAGGAAGGGAAGAATAGCAATAGCAAATCTCAAACTGAGCCTAATTTCTGACTTAATTGACTCAAACAAATCCTAACAAAAATCAACTGATTCCCATTTTCATGCATAAAAGTTATGTGCTACATATACTGTCATATAAAAAATGTTGTGAGGCATTCAAAGAAACAAGGAAGAAAATAAAACACATTTCCAAGGGTTAGAGCAATCCATGAAACTAGATTCAGAAATGAAGCAGACTTAGAAGATGTCAGTGAGGAAATTTAAAGCAACTAATTAAGATGCAGGTGGAAAAAGACACAAAAGATGCATGACTGGATGAATCATTTCAGCATATAGATGGATATTTTAAGAAATAATTAAATGGAAGCGATAGAAATAAAAAAAAACACACACTATAATAGGATGAAGAACCTCCTTGATGGTCTCATCAGCAAATTGACATAGTTAAAGAAAGAGTTACAGAACTTGAGGGTAGAGGGTAGTTAAATAGAAATTACACAATCTTAAACACAGAGAACAAAAATTAGAGGAAAGAAAATAAAAAAGAGTAAAATATTCAAGAGCTATGGTACAATTCCAAGACATATATGTCATTGGAATTCCAGGGGGAAAATAAAGAGAATGGGGTAGAAGAAATATTTGAAAAGACAACAACTTAGACTTTTATAAAAATCAATGAAAGACACTGAGCCACAGGTCAAAGAAGCTCAAAGAACATGAAACATAATAAATACAGAACACACACATACACACTGCTATAGACCAAAAGCAGAGAGAAAAATCTTGACAGCAGCAAGAAAAAAAAGGAGGGGGGGCATATTATTTCAATAAAACAAAGACTTTTTTTAGAAGCTATTAAAATATATATATATGTACACATATCGCATATATATATATATATATATATATATATATATATATATATATATATCACAAAGCAAAATTCCATACCCAGTGTAAATAATTTCAAAAATAAAGGAGTCATAAAGACTTTTTCAGTCAAACAAGAACTGACAGACTTCATTGCCAGCCATTGCCTAAACAGATATTTTTTCTGGGTAAAAGAAATACACCATACAGAAATTCAAGTCTACACAAAGAAATGAGGAGGAGGGGGATGCTAGAAATGACATGTATGAGACAAATGTAAAACTCCTCTTCTCTTATTTTAAATTGTTCAAATGTGTAATTTGAAAGTCCACGGTGAAATAATAGCAATGTTGTATGTATAGCTTGTCTAAGAGGAAAATGACCTGCAACAATAACACAAAACATGGGAGGAAGAATGAGGAGTGTGCTGTTGTGTGATCAAAAGAGAATCAGAGTGGCTAAGAGCTCAGCTGATGTACCCTCAGACTCTACAGGGGCCTCAAGTATGACCAGAAGATCTCTAGAGCTCCAGTGCCTCTGACTTTAAGCTGTCAGATAAGATGGTGGATGGGGTGTGTCCATTAGAATTCCTCCAACTCAGAGTCTTAATTCTTATTCTCATTCTCCACTCCCTGAGCTGACTATGCCCTCACTCTCTTAAAACTTCTGTGGTCCTCTTCTGCAAAACGAGGGCCACTGTGGGTAACAGGATCTTGAGCAGGTCTGTCTGTGCTGTAGTCCTGTGAAAATTCCATAATCTCTTCAAGTCTGTTGCTTGATTTTAAAAAAGTAGAAATACAGGCTGGGCAGGCATGGTGGCAGAGAATTGTAATCCCAGTATTTGGGAATCTGAGACAGGAGGACCACAAGTTTGAGGCTAGCCTCAGCTACTTCGTGAGGCCCTCCACAACTTGGCAAGATCCTGTTTCAAAATATAGAATATATGACTGGGGGGTGTAGTTTGGAGGGAGAATGCCCCTGGGTCAATCCCCAATGCCCCCCCCAAATAAAAAGGAGGAGGAGGAGGAGAAGGAGAAGAAGAAGAACAAATTGAGATACTTATAATATCTACCACAAAGGATTTTCTTCAGTGGAAATGTGTTGATGTACAGGAAACATTCAGAACATAGCTGGATACACAGTGAATGTGTGACATGGCTTCAATCCCTCTCCACAATCTGACACACAGTAATTAAACCCTCAAGTGTTGACACTATTTTCTACCTGGAATCAGCAGCTTTTGGTCGGGGTCCATAGAGCAAAAGCAGCTTTGGGCCTAGATAGATATTAGTTCAGGTTCACACTGTCAATTAGTAGCCCTGGCAGCGAGCGTGGGCAACTTACCTGCAGCTTTTTACTTCATTGTTCTTGTTATTTGTTCCATGAGCATCGACTGAACTCCTACCATGTGCTTGGCACTCTTCCAGGTTATTTTTGTACAAAATTGGGATAAGGGGGTTTAAATGAGAAAAGGAATACAATTAAACCACCTGGCAGCATATTGGAGGGTTTTTTAAAAATTAATATTTCTTAATTCATCTCTAGATGTGAGATCCAAAATCTAAAATTGTGCTTTCAATATGCAATATTTCCATGTATCTTATATATCTTCAGTGTATAAGATAACCTAAAACTATCTGCAAATAAAAATACAGTAGCCAAGCTGGACATACTGGCACATGCTTGTAATCCCAGTACTTGGGAGGCTGAGATAGGAGGATCACAGGTTCATGGCTAGCCTCAGCAGTTTAGTGAGGCTCTCAGCAACTTAGTGAGACCTGATTTCCAAATAAAATATAAAACAGGCTTGAGGGTGTAGCCTAGAGGTAGAAGATCCCTGGGTTCCATCCCCAGTACTAGAAAAACAAAACAAACCAAAAAAAAAAAAAAAAAAAAGTCATCATCCAAATTGCAATAAAACATGTGGGAATCATGATCTCCATCATGGGACCAAATGGACTACTGACATAACTATCCACAGCACAATTAGAGACAGAATGCTTTTATATTTGTTGTCATTTTTCACATCTCAGAAACCAGCACCAAATCTGCATTTTTCTATTAATTACCATCCATTTGTTGGGTGCACACTTACTAGCAGAAGAAGTTAAAGAAAGCTTTTTTAAAAAATAGAAAAGGAAATGCCATTTGCCACTTTCAGAAGTGGACCATTCTAGACCTTTCCTCCAGAATGTAACCCTTTATCATGGCCTTTACTTAAACTCTATCTCCTTAAATAAGCCTCTTTAAATTTTTTCTTAAGTTTAGAAAAGGATATGAAAAAGCTTTCAAATTGAAAAAATCTGTATTATCATTTATTATCTTTTCAGTGAGTTGTGAAAGACTATCATAACATAGGACAGGCCAAGAAGAGCCCAAGTAAATTTTAAAACAAAGCATTATACAAAGAAGGAGTTTGGAGTTTGGACATCAATGTTGGGCTTAAATTGAGGGGCTCCTAGGATTTTGTTGGTAACTATGAATGTCTTCATTTATGATATTATATAGTTGAAAACTCTCAAAAATATTATCCTGCCCCCGCCCCCATTATTAGAGATTGAATCCAGGGGCATTCTACCTTCAAGATACACCCCCAGCTCTTATTTTTTTTTTAATTTTTGAAATAGGGTCTTGCTTAAATTGCTGAGAATCTCGCTGAGTTGATGAGGCTGGCCTCCAGACTGCAATCCTACCATCTCAGCCTACCAACCACCAGGATTACAGGTGCATTCCACCATGCCTGGCTCCTTTCCATTTTTAAAAATAAATATTTCTGACTTCTGGGAAAATGGCATCTGAGGGAAACACCTCTCCTCAGGCACGGTGAGCTTGAATCAAATCTACCATAGAAGCAGCTTCTTGACAAAAGAAAAAAGAGCAACAAAAAAGTGAACAAAGCTACGAAAACTGAAGTACAGCTGAACAGAACTCAGAAAACTGACCAGCGGGAGCAAAGGAACTCATCTGCATGGCAGCAGTGCCAAGTCTCGGAGCAGCGGCCACCATTGAGCCAGCTGCCCAGAGTCTACTAACACCAAGATATTTAAGGATCTTTTGCATTCCCAGCAACCAGAAGTGGAGTAAGTGACTCCAGAACTCCACTTCCTAAAAAGGCAGTGAATCCCCGCATCTTCTACAGTGACCGGAATGCATGGGATGACCCGCATAAGCCCGCATGAGGCCACCCCTGCTCACCTCTCCCTCCAGAGCCGGGGCAGCAATCAACTGCACTGCAGAGCTTGAATCAAAACTGCTGCAAAATCAGCTTCATGACGGAAGGAAAGAAAAGCAAAACAGCAGAAAAGTGAACAAAGCAAAAAAAGCAGCTGATCAGAACCCAGAAAGCTGACCAAGGAGAACAAAGGAGCAGGTGCGTGCATGTCAGTGGCAGCCGCCATTTTGCCAGCCACCCACAGCATCAGGGATCTACCCAAAAGGTCTGCAGAGGACAAATCAGGTCTGTTCTTACAACCTTCCAGGGTTTTTAAAATTTTGTTCCTTGTTGTTGTTGTTTGTTTGTTGGGCTTTTTGTTTTGTTCTGTTTTATTTTTACTCTGTTTTTATTTTGCATTGCTTTGATTTATCTATGTTTGTTTGGAGGATGTTTGCTTTGTTAGCTTTTGCTAGACCCTAGAAGTCAACCCCTGAAACCCACCAAAGGCACTAATAGAGTGGGCAGAAGTCCCAGAGTAATTGAAACTCAGTACAAGATACCATTCACAGAGAGAAAATAGAAATAAGAGACCTATAAATGCAGAGAAAGCATGCAAGAGCATCAAATATATAAATTTAAGAACAGGGAAACCATGGGAAGGAAAAATAGCAAAGAAACAATGAGTCAACATAATCCCACAATAACAGAACTCAACAACACTGAAAGGTAGAGATTACCAGAAGAACAATTCAGATCTTTAATAATAGAAATGATACAAAACTTCCAGAAAGAATGAAGAGAGAGCTGGAAAGAAATAAAGGAACAAATAAACAAAGAATCTGACACCCTGAGTAGGAATCATAGAGAAGCCTTGAGGGAAGTGAAGGATGTGGAAGATGCAATAATAGAAGTGAAGACATCAATACAAACTATAAACAGTAGATTAAACCACATGGAAAACAGAATATCATTCCTAGAAGATGACTATTCCAAAAATGAATCCATTATACATAATCTAGAAAAAAAATTCGACAGTATGAATCCAACATCTATGAGATCTGGGCCAATTTTAAAAGAGCTAACCTAAGAATAATAGGCATAGAAGAGGGATTAGAAGTTGAAACTAATGGAATAAACAACTTTTTCAAAGAAGTAAAATCACAGAATTTTCCAAAGATAGAAAGAAAAGTTGACACACAGGTGCAGGATACATATAGAACCCTGTTTAGATAAGACCAAAGAAGAGGTTCACCACGCTTCATAATAATCAAGCTGACTAATTTAGAGGCTAAGGAGAGAATTCTAAAGCCAACAAAAGTAAAAGGCCAAGTGACATTTAGAGGCAAACTAATTAGAATTACTCCAGACCTCCCAAACCAAGTCATGAAAGCCAGGAGGGGCTGGAGTAACATATTCCAAACACTGAAAGAAAATAACTAGCAGCCAAGATTCTCCTACCCAGCAAAATTCTCTCTCAAAATTGATGGGGTTATTAAAACCTTCCATGACAAACAGAAACTGAAAGAATTTATATCTTCCAAGCCAGCACTAGAGAAAATACTCAAACAGATTAACTACAAAGAAGAACTAACAAGTAAACATCAGAACCAGAGAAACAAAAATTTCCAAGAAGCAAACAACTAAGCAAAGAAGAACAAACACTACTACAAACAGAAGTCAAAACTCAAAATGTTAGGAATTGAAAATCATCTTTCAATAATCATACTGAATATAAATGGTCTCAACTCCCCAATAAAAAGGCACAAGGTGGCAAAATGGATTAAAACCCAAAATCCATCTATATGCTGCCTGCAAGAAACATACCTTACAAGCAAAGATTCCCACAAACTAAAGGAGAAGGGCTGGAGTAAGGTGATTCATGCCAATGGAACTTGAAGACAAGCAGGAGTAACACCTATGATATTAGATAAATTAGATTTCAAGCCTAAGCTTATCAAAAGAGACAAAACAGGTCAGTTTTTACTAATAAAAGGAAAAATCCAGCAAGAGGAAATAACAATTATCAACATCTATGCCCCAAACATAGGTGCAGCCACTTTTTTTGTTTGTTTGTTTGTTTTTTGCGGTACTGGGGATTGAACTCAGGGGCATTCTACCTCCGAGCTACACTCCCAGCCCTACTTTTTTATTCTTTATTTTGAAACCGAGTCTCACTAAGTTGCGGAGTGCCTCACTAGGTAGCTGAGGCTTGCCTCGAACCCGAATCCTCCAGTCTCAGCCTCCCGAATGCTGGGATTACAAGTGTGCACCACCACGCCCGGCTGGGTGCAGCCACTTTTATAAAACAAATTCTGCATGATATAAAGTCACACGTAGATCCCAATACACTAATACTAGGAGATTTCAATACTCCTCTCACATCACTAGACTGATCTTCTAAAAAAAAAGGTCATATAGATGCTTCAGGCCTAAATAATACCATAAACCAAATGGACCTGTTAGACACATACAGAATATTTAACTCAATTACAGCTGAATTCAATTTTTTCTCAGCAGCCCGTGGAACCTTCTACAAAATAGACCACATTCTGGGCCACAAAGAGAGCACTGGCAAATTCAAAAAATGTAGCATAATTCTATGCATCTTTTCAGACCCCAAAGGAGTGAAACTGGAAATCAACTCTAAGAAGACCCAGAGTAACCATGTAAACACATGGAGACTGAACACCACACTGCTGAACGAGGAATGGATCATAGAAGAAGTAAGGTGAAAAAATTAAAAATTCCTAGAAACCAATGAAAACAGAGACACAACATATCAAAACTTCTGGGACAGTTTGAAGCAGTACTAAGAGGAAAATTTATAGCACTGAGTGCCCACATAAAAAGAACAGAAGACCACCAAATAAATAACCTAATGACACAGCTCAAAGCCCTTGAAAAACAAGAACAGTCTAACCCCAACGCCAGTAGAAGATAGGAAATTATGAAAATCAGAGCAGAAATTAATGAAATACAGAATTAAAAAACAATAGGAAAATCAACAAAACCAAAAGCTGGTTTCTTGGAAAAATAAACAAGATAGATAAACCATTGGCCAACCTAAGCAAAAGAAAGAGAATCAACCCAAATTGCCAAAATAAGATATGAAAAAGGTGATATTACCACCGACAGTGTATAAATACAGAGGATCGTCAGAAACTATTTTGAAGAACTACACTTCAAGAAAATGGAAAATCTAGAAGAAATTGACAAATTTCTAGATACATATAACCTTAAATTGAGTCAATAAGATATAGAAAACTTAAATTGACCAATAACAATCAAAGAACTAGAAACACCAATGAAGAGTTTACCATCAAACAAAAGCCCAGGGCTAGATGGTTTCCCAAGTGAATTTTATAAAACATTTATAGAAGAACTAACCCCAATACTCCTCAAACTATTCCGGGAAATAGAAATAAACGGGATCCTCCCAAACACATTCTGTGAAGCCAACATCACATTAATACCAAAGCCAAATAAAGACAGCTCAAGAAAAGAAAACTATAGGCCTATATCATTGATGAACTTAGATGGAAAACTGCTAAACAAAATACTAGCAATGCACATTCAAAACCACATCAAGAAAATTATACACCATGACCAAGTCGGATTCATCCCAGGGAAGCAAGGCTGGTTCAACATAGGAAAAAAAATCCATGTAATTCACCACATAAACAGAATCAAAGAGAAAAAATCACATGATCATTTCAATTTATGCTGAAAAAGCATTTGACAAGATCCAACACCCATTCATGCTAAAAGCACTGCAGAGAATTGGAATAGAAGGAACATACCTCAAAATCATAGAGGCAACATACAATAGATCTACAGCCAATATCATATTAAATAGAGGAAAAACTGAAAGAGTTCCCACTAAAAACAGGAACAAGACAAGGATGTCCATTATCACCTCTCCTGTTCAACATAGTACTTGAGACTCTAGCCAGAGCAAAAAGGCAAGAGAAGGAAATCAAAGGGGTAAAAATAGGGAAAGAAGAACTATCCCTTTTTGCAGATGGCATGATCCTATACTTAGAAGACCCAACAAAATCAACCAAAAAACTTATAGAACTGATCAACAAATTCAGCAAAGTGTCTGGATACAAAATCAACCTTCAAAAATCAGAAGCTTTCCTGTAGGCCAACAATAAATCCACTGAAAAAGAAATCCAGAAAATAATTCCACTCACAATATCATCCCCAAAAATAAAATACTTAGGGATAAACCTAACCAGAGAGGTAAAAGACCTCTATAAGGAAAACTATAAAAAGTTGAAAAAAGAAATTGATGAAGACCTTAGAAGATGGAAAGATCCATCATGCTCTTGGATAGGCAGAATAAATATCATCAGAATGGTCATCCTCCCAAAAATGATCTACAGATTCAATGCAATACCCATGAAATTACCAAGGTCACTCCTCACAGACTGAAAAATCAGTCCTTAAATTCATTTGGAACAACAAAAATCCCAGGATAGCCAAAGTAGTTCTTAGCAACAAGTACCATTGCAGGAGGTGTCACAATATCTGACTTCAAACTCTACTACAAAGCCACAGTAATAAAAACAGCATGGTATTGGCACAAAAACAGACACATAGACCAATGCGGCAGAATAGAATATTCAGAAATACCCACATGCTTACAGTCAACTGATTTTTGACAAAGGAGCCAAAAACATACACTGGAAAAAAGATAGCCTCTTTAACAAATGGTGTTGGCAAAACTGGTTAAACATATGCAGGAAAATGGAAATAAACCCTGCTTTCTCACCATGCACAAGAGTCAACTCAAGGTGGATCAAAGACTTGGAAGTCAGGTCAGAGACCTTGTAGCTACTTGAAGAGGGCATAGGACCAACACTTGAACACATAGGCACAGGTGAAAACTTTCTCAACAAGACCCCAAAAGCACAAGCAACTCAAAGGAGGATCAATACATGGGATTGCATTAAACTGAAGAGCTTCTGTGCAGCTAAGGAAACTATCAAGAACCTCAACAGAGAGCCCACAGAGTGGGAGAAAATTTTTGCCAGCTGCTATTCTGATAGAGCACTAATGTCTAGGATACACAGAGAACTCAAGAAACTCACAACTAAGAAAACAAATAACCCAATCAAAAAATGGACAAAGGATCTAAATAGACATTTCACAAAAGAAGAAATACAAATGGCCAATAAATGTATGAGGAAATGTTCAACATCATTAGCAGTCAGAGAGATGCAAATCAAAACTACCTTGAGATTTCACCTAACCCCAATCAGAATGGCAATCATCAAGAACACAAACAACAACAAATGCTGGCAAGGGTGCAGAGAAGTGGGAACCCTAATACATTGCTAGTGGGATTGCAAATTAGTGTAACCACTTTGGAAAACAATATGGAGGATCCTCAGAGGAATGGGAATGAACCTACCATATGACCCAGCAATACCACTTTTGGGTATCTACCCAAAAGAATGGAAACCAAACTATTAGACCAATGCATGTGTATCTATGTTCATAGCTGCACAATTTACAATTGTCAAACTATGGAACCAGCCAAGATGTCCATCAACAGATGAATGGATTACAAAACTATGGGATATGTACACAATGGAATTTTACTCAGCCATAAAGAAGAACAAAATCATGTTATTTGCAGGGCAATGGATGGAACTGGTAAACATTACCTTAAGTGAGGTTAGTCAATCACAAAAAGTCAAAAATCGTATGCTCTCCCTAATATCTGGAAGCTAGGGAGAAAATGGGACATAAGAGGGACTCCAGATGAAGAAGGAGAAACCTTAGGTGAGCAAAGAACTTAACTTAATGGAAGGTGATGGGGGGAGGGGAGACACCCCAATGAGCATGATGTACTTTGAGGAACACATCAAAGTCAACTAAACTGAACTTGAGAAGGAGGGAGGAGGAGGGAGTGGGGTGGGAATTGGGGAAGGGTTAAATGAGAAATGTGTGCATGTATGCCTTTACCTTTACCAGCTTGTACCTAACAAAGATGTATGATTACAATGCACCAATTAAAAGTAAATTAATTTAAAAAATAAATATTTATCATCCTCGGAGCCTCTCCTCTCCACACAATTTGTTTTAAGCAGTCATACCCCCTGGCCCTTTCTAATTATCCTGGTTTCTCAGTGACAAACTTAAAACACAAACACACGGTCTAAGAGTCTCTCTCTCTCTCTCTCTCTCTCTCTCTCTCTCTCTCTCTCTCTCTCTCTCTCTCTCTTTCTCTCTCTCTCCTTTTCCTTTGCTTACAACTCTTTGGAATGCACTATTTCCAATATCAATATTACCTGGAGTTAATACACATGTCTTATTTAATCTCTTATCCCAATTGCCTTGTGTGTACAACCGGAGATTTTAGGAAAGCATTTTTAGTACGCTAATACTTTTCATGCTCATCTTACACATTGGGCATTACCCCAAAGGCATCATGTGTCCCTGTCATGTCTGGACAGCTTGCAATTGCTCTTCGTTCCACTTGCCATTGTTCTCATTTTTCTGGCTGGTGAACTTTTCACAGTCCTCAGAATTTGGCTCGAGTAACCATTCTCTGCAAAGATGTCCTTTATTCTTACCTGTGAGTGACATCTCTGAGCTGCTTTGTTTATGATCTTTGTGGTAGACAGCAAAACAGTGCTCCAAAGATACTCAAGCTCTAATTGCAAGAACCTGTGACTGCATTACTTTTTCATTGCAAAAGGAATTTTGCAGGTATGATTACATCAAGGATGTTGAGATGTGATTATCAAGGCAGGCCCAATGTAAATCACAAGGGCCTTATAAGAGAAAGAGGTAGGAGTCAGAAACAATGGAAACTGAGTCAAAGTGGTGCACTTTGAGACTGGAGGAAGGGGATCACACTGTGAAACAAGGAATCGCAGCCACTAGAAGCTAGAAAGGGCAAACAAATTCTCCCCTAGAGCTGCCAGGAAGAACACAGCTCTGCTGACCCATACTCATATTTTAACCCAGCAACACTCCAGACTTCTGACCTCCGGAACCATACAATAATACATTTGTGTTTTCTTAAGCCAAGTTTATCACCACTTCTTGCAGTGACATTAGAAAACTAATAGAACCTTCAAAGGACTGAGGGTCTTCATGGATTCTTTTCCTCTAGCTAAAATGTCAATTCATCCCTAAGTATCAGTACTGGGCAAATTAAGGGTGTAGTAAATTAATTTTGATTAACAAATAAATAAATGGATAGTTCACTGGAAAGTTCTTGGGAAAACTTAGCCATGGGGTGGATGAAAGAGAGGGCAGACTAGGGATGTGAACCTGAGTTACAACTTTAGCTCTACCACCTTCCAGGGGATGAATCATTTCACCTCTGACTCTTACTTTCTTTACCTACAGAAAGAAATAAGGTCAGCTCTTGGTCTGCAAGCTAACTTCCAGCCCACATGCCAGGGAGCTTTTGGAAGCCATGCCTGAACTGGGTGGGGGTGGACTGATGACCTCAGAGGTCTCTTCCAGCTCAAAGATCCTATGACACAGACGCAGCAGGATGTGTCTTGTGTAGAAAGACAACTGATTTTCCAGTATCTCCCACGAGGAAGGGAAGTCCTTTGAGAGCAAACAAAGGCACCAGTAGCTTTGGGTCAGGCCCTGCATCAGATTCAGGCCAAAGGCAACAGAATGCCACAAAGAACATCAAAGGGCAGAATCTGGCCCTGGAACCAGAAGACGGATGGAGGGGAAGTCATGATCTGCAGTAAAGCAAATAAATAGCCTCTAAAATCACATCTGCAGACGGTCTCGTGTCCTTAACTGCTTTCCAATAAGCTTCACTGGTAACTTGCCACAAAGCCTGTCTGAGAGGATTTACAACAGATGGAGGTGGGGAATTGTGACTTGGTCCAAGGCTAACCAGGCGGGTGAATTTGGGTACATCACTTCACCTCACTGGGTAGTACGCTTCTCATTTCCAAGAGAGGAGATCAAAATAGATGACATTTGACTTCCCCTCTAGCCTCAAAAGCTTAACGCCTCCTACCTAAGCACTGACCATGAATTCTCAAAAGCACAGTAGTTATTTTGTATTAAACAAGTAGTCATTTACAGGATTCATCCAGGATTATAACTCATAGGCTTGGGAGAAGACAGGGAAATGAAGTGTAGAACGGGGAAACAGGGAGCATTATAGAAGTTTCTTTTTTTCCTTCTTAAGCCATTTCTTTATGGTGTTTCCCTGTCCCTGCAACTGCCCCAAATCAGCAATGACCACTGTTCTTTTAAATGACCCTGCTCCAGCCAAAGACATATAGGTCAGCCTCTGAGCTGCTGCTGTCCCTCTGGGTCTGCTGTCTGCTTTCCAGGTATGAAACCCCAGTCTTCCAAATAATGCTTAGAACACTTAATCTTCCTTTGTCCTTGGCTTTCCAGTGTGGGAATCCAGCAAGATGGAGCACTGAGCTATCTCCCAGATTTCCCATTTTAGGGCAGGTCTTGAAATAGTTTATGATGTAACTGTTTCCATTGCATTTATTACAGACCTTCTCCTCTCTAAGCCAAAAATTGTTAGAGTAAGAATTTTTAGTTTAGTTTTTTTTTTTTCTTTTTAAGAAAGGCCCAAACAAAAAGCAAGAGGGGAAAAGGGCTTACATGTACCAGATGTTAAAAGGTGTTCTGAGTTTGAACTTCAGCAAGTTTATAATTTTACCATGACCAATTCTCCACCCGCTCCCCAGACACCATATAAACACAGAGCCAGCTGCACTCATGGGACCGTGGGACCATTTGCAGTTCCTAGAGGCCAGGGTATATTTATCAGGGAAGAATAGAAGGGAATCACAAAAAAAAATATGTATGCTTGAAGAGCTAATTACAAATAAGTCCTTATATTTGTGGAGTGTGTTAAAGCAATACTTTCCAAAGTATGGTACATATTCGTGGTAGTATACAGTTTTATGTGGAGCATATATGATTCCCTGACTATCCATACCACTTGCTGATAGGCATCTCTGCTCCAAGAATCCAGTCCACTGAAGAAATCCTGTGAAACTCAAAATGATGAGGTGGTGATGAGGATCACCACCTCTCCTCCATTGTCTGCGCACTTCCAAGCTCTCTCCCAGGCTGACCCTGCTACAAACGTCATCATGCCCCCTTCCAAATGGTACCTCCCATACCTCAAGTCCTGCTCACTCACCTTTCTTAGGCATTTCTCCCTCTTTAAGCTGAGTGTGTCTGTGGGTCCCCACTCTCATCCCTCCATTACAGCCTCCTCCTGCCCAGGAGGCTTCGCCCTTCCTCTCAATAAGAAGGCTCTCTCCTGCCCTGTTCCAATCTTCCTTCTCAGGTAACAATGAGTTATCGTCTTTCAATGAGTCAACTCACTGTCTCATGTCTTTCTCTTCCTTTATTCATTCTAATTACTTGCTTATTTTTGACCCAACATACTATAAAATTGGTCCCTAAACCCAAGACTCATTTCTGCCTTCCTGAGCACCTCTATTGCACCATACTTTGTCTCTGGGATGAGAGTCTTCCTACATTTTGCCCCTGTGTTATTTCCTTTCCACTGATTTCCCTTTATATATAAATTTATTTAAGCCAAAAAAGGTCAGTTGACTTAAAGAAAATATATTTACTTAATAATAAATAATAATGCAGGTGATATGTGGATGTGGTCAAATTTTTTATGATTATAAATGAATAATAGTTTGACAAAGACCATTTTAGAAATATGAACTATCTTCCTTAATAAATTTATTGTTGTGACATCCTTTAATTAACCCATTGTTCCAACAAGGAAGCTAAGAGTGAGAAGCCAGATGAATTATCTAATGTCATGTAGCACATGACTGTTAGACTCAAGATTGAAACAAGGGTCCACTGATTCCAGATGTAATGCTCTTTGCTCTTACCAAAGGTAATACTCTAGTGTCCACATTTATACTCATCCCCTTGGTATCCAAGGGAGGTTTTTCTGGAACCAGAACCCCTCTGGATACCAAACTCCTCAGATGCTCAAATGTCTTATACAAAATGTCATAGTGTTTGCATATAACTCATGTATGTCTTCCATTTAATTTAAATAATCTCCAGATTACTTATAATACCTAATACTATGATGATGTTTCATAGATAGTTGTTATACTATATTGTTTCAGTAACAAATAATAAGGAAAAATGTGTACATGTTCAATACTGACACAATTTTTTGAATAATTTTTATTTGCGATTGGTAATAAAACCCACAGATACAGAAGGCCAGCTGTACTTAAAAATGAATCTTTCTTCAGCAATAGATGCCAGACAGAAACCTCAAGTAAGGGGACTTCCCAGGAGTAAAGAGAAAAAAATAAATATTCATTTCAGATAGTTTGAACATGTGTCAAATTAAGAAGCAGTATGATCTATAGCCAAGAAAAAGACAGCAAATCATTGAAATGTAAATAAGGTTCTGTTATAGAATGTGGTACAAATATGGAACACAAATATACTTCAAGGAAATTAATACAAGTTTGATTCTTGCATTTTCAAATACCAGATATTTGGAAGGAGAAGTTGTCAAAAGATGGAAATTGTAGGTTCTGAATGGAGTCCATTTCCAGGAACATTGTGATCGCTGCACACCAGGTACCTGATATCTACAGAGACAACAATGGTGGGGTAGTGAGAGAGAGGAATGAGGTGATCTAGGCATTGGCTGGACTGGAAGAGCTGGACGCAGGAGAGGGTGCTCATGAACTGAAACACCAATAGGCAGGGCAAAGTGCTAAACCTGAGAATTACCCCCCAAACATCAAGATGTCCCAGGACAGTGCTGAAGCCAGAACCAGCCAAGTTTGAATCTCAGTCCTCTCTCCTGCCTGCTGGGTGATAGAAGCAACAGGCCTAACATCTCTGTGTCTCATTTCTTCACCTCTAAGAAAGTGGCAATAATAGTACCTAGCTATTGGAGCTGGTGTGAGGATTGAGGGGGATCATTCTTCCAAGAATATCAGCACAGAAAATGTTCAGTTGGGATCTATGCTTTTACTCTCTTCCTTTATACAAAACAATAAAATTATAGCAAAGGATTTTTTAAAGTATACAAACTTATAAGGATAAAGAGAACCAGAAAGGAATGAAATCAGATGAGAAACTGTTAACTAGATGTTTATCTCTGGGAAACAAAAGGATAGTGGTAACTAGGGCAGTCTGAAGCTTTTTTACATCAGAAGACACAGAAAGGCTTATGGCTTATTGGCAACAGGCATATATTAAAGGGAAAAAACTAAGAATTTTGATTGAAAATATGTGTAAGGAGGAATTAGCACCACAGATTTAGTCTCATCCTAATCATCCAACAACTACTTCTCCCCCAACCTGGGAAAGCACAGGACTTCTACTCTGAACAGGGATTAAACTAGAGAAGACAGGACTTAGAGACACCAGAGTTGGATGAAGGAGGGTATGAGAACTTATACTGAAAATGATGGAATTAAGTCAAAACACACATTTTGAAAAAATATGCATCATCTTTCTCAAACACTGTCAATTCTCCAACTGTGACACTGGAGGATTCTTCACCAGGACACTATCCATCTCAGGAGGAAAAAAAAAACCCTCAGATACTATCACAATGAATGGCAGATCCTCTTCTGATCACTCTTGGATGAAAACAATCAGTTAACAAGCCCAGCCACACAGGGCCTCTAATTAACATCTTCATGTCCCATTCTAGCTATTAGTGGAGTCCTCAGAACCACATGACAATTGAGGAAAACCTTGAATGTAATAAACATAAGTCAAAATATTTAGAAAAGAAAAATCTAAGTTTTTTTATGTTATGAGAGAAAAAATTAAGATGTATATTTGTGTGTGTGTGTGAGAGAGAGAGAGAGAGAGAGAGAGAGAGAGAGAGAGAGAGAGAGAGAGAGAGAGAGAGAATATGAGAATGTAATGAATAAATTTAAGAACTCTTTAGAAACTTGAAAAACTAAAAGTTCATAAGATAGAAAATGCTAATGAAAGGCAAGACAGACAATCCTGGAGGTATAATATTCAACATATAATAAAGTTCCAGAAAAAAAAAATGACAGATTAGATGAGAGAAAATTATTGAGTAAATATTTTTAAAAATATACACAGAGCCAAGATATATGAGCTTCCAGACTAAAGGTAGTTAACAAGCATTCTATATAATGAAAGAAAAAAGAACCATATCATGGGGGCATTCTGGCAAAGTTTTAAATTCTAAAGATAAAAAGATACTAAGAGCTGCAAAAAAGGAGTAAAGAGATCTCCTAAAAAGGAAGAGGAATTACAATGATTTGGGGCTTAACAGCAACATTAAAGAACAGACAACAGTAGAACCATATTTTCAAACACTGAACAAAATCAGTTTCCAACCTGCAATCCCAAAGCCCTCAAAAGTACCATTCAAGTGTACGAACAGGTTACAGATATTTTTAGATATTCGAGCTTCCAAAATATCACCTACCACTCAGAAAACTTTTGGGAACTATACTCCACCAAAGTTAGTCAGCCAGAAAGAGATGTGAGAAGCAAGTGATCCCATCCAGGGAAGAAGAGAAGGTCATTCCAAGATGATGCTGAAGACAAGCTGCATGGTCACCATGATGCAGTCAGTAAGAAAAATGAGATTAGAGCAGAGAGCTGAGGTCTACAACAACATATCCCAAGGGAAAACTCCTTCCCCCAGTGTATCCATCAGCATTCTTGCATCTATACTCTAAAGATTAACTACATAACTTGGAAGAAAAAAGATTTATTTTCTTATGGTTTGGTTCGGTCCATGGGAGTCTGGGGAGCCCAGATCTCAGGGTATGACAGCGGGAGGCAGAGGGAGAGCACATAGGCTGTTCTTCTCACATCAACAAGAGAGAACAAGGAGGGGAGGAGGGATTATATATATAAGGCAGCACCCTCAGGGACCAACTCTTCCAGCCACACCCTACCGGTCTACCTGGTACCACCTAGTAAATTCATTACAATGGATTTACCCACTGCTATAATTACAACCCTCATGACTCAATTATAGCAACCGTGAATATTAATAAATGAGATCTTTAGGGGACACTTTATATCTGTAATACCCAGGGATATTGATGGCTCACTGCTATTGCTAACCCTCAGGATACTGCACCCTCTTGTGTTTATTTCTACAAACATTTGCATAACTATCTTTATAAAACTTCCCTCCTTGACCCAGTGTGAGAGTGGTCTCTGTCTCCTGTATGACTGATATGTATGCTGTTTACATATTTGATATGTAGTGGTTGATACGTGTAATGATTATATAAATGATATGTAAAATGATCACATATTTGACAAAATCCATCAGGACTGATCAGATTCGGGGGATAGTCAATGAGTGCAGCTTTCCATGATTCTCAGGAAAAGAAGGAAACTGGAAATACTTGTTTGAATTCAGAGTGTTCTGCCAGTCCATAGGGAAGCCCTTCTGGGCACCAGAAAGCCCTAATGAGAATCTCTCAGACTCCTAATTACTCTGAAATTCCCGGTAGGCAAATATTGCATATTATTTTTCTATGATTGCATGACAAATTAATATAAATTTAATAGTTTAAAGCACCTACTAGCTCACAGTTTATATGGAAAGAAAGTCTGGGTAGGGACTAGCTGGAACTGTGTTTAGATTCTCACAAGGCCAAAATCATGGTGCACACCAACTCAGGCTCAATCATCTTCTTCCAAGCCCATACCAGTTGGAAGAATTTAGTTCCCGGTTGCTCCAGAACTGAGGTCCCATATCTGAGTACCATTCCTCCAGCAACTAGAAGATTAACATTCTCTAACATATCCGCCTATACCCCCACACCTTTCAACTTGGCCAGCAATGAAAACCTTTTATGTTCAGTATCTCCTGTACTTTGCATCTATGGCTTCCTTTGCCTCTGCTCTCTAAACCTAGATTTGAAGGGCTCATGCAGTACCATATGAATAGCCCCATTTTTATTAAATCAATTGATTGGGGGTGGGATGCGAATTACATCTATGAGATCTCATATATTATCATAGTCACAGTTTTAGTTCACACTCAACAGGAAGGAATTATTAAAGTGTAATGGTCATGAGGCATTTTGTTAGAATTCTATCTACCACATATCACCTTTACCCATCCATGTCACCTGGCTCCCACCTCTAGGATCTGGGTTCTACATCCTCAGTGTCATCATGCTGCGTTGTATAGAGCTTAAGTGGGCAGTACCCATGTGCAGTCTCATTGCAACTAAGTGTGTGGCAGTGCCCAGGCCAAGGAAATGGACAATGGCTGGGAACCTGAGAAGGCAGAGTAGGGCAGGGCAGACAACAGACAATGCATTTTTTTCTTTATGGAGAACTTAAGACTAATAGTTTTCATGCATAACCTCCTCTCTTAAACAAACTTGCATAATGCTCATGATTATCCCAACATAACAGATGAGGAATCCGAGGCTCTGAAGGACTGTACAAATGTCCGAAGTCATCTGGCAGGAATTGATAAGCTGGAATTCAAGTCCAGATGTGTAACATCTCAACTTCCTGGCTCTTGATGACAAAGTTGTAGGGTTACACAGATAGTTGTGAGTTCTGAATCCTGCCTTCCCTAAACACCTTTCCAGTGCTGTAACTTAAACTCCTTGACTGAAGTTTCCTTTAGTATGTTCTTTCCTACAAGTGTCTGTAGCTGCTATTTTGTGAAAATTGACCTCAGGTTCTCCAAAGATGATTGAGGAGGTATGGATCTTACCAGGGGGTACACAGCTCAGTGGGGTGGCTTTCACCATGTGGAACTGCCAGTCACACTCATCAGTGTCACCACACTGAATTGGTATAACTTCAGCCAACACTAAAGAACCTTGAAATCTAATTAGTATGTGCAGCCTAATCATTGGTAAATGTTCTTTGTACTTTTGAAATATTGAAATTAGTTCCAAACCCCTATTATTACATTGATAGACATTTAGAAACCAAAATAATCCATGATAGGAAACAATGCTCTATTTAAAAATTAATCATTTTTAATTTGCAATTGCCATAATGCAAAACTTTACTGGGAATAGAACTCCAAGTCTAAATCCTAGGATAGAGAGAATACAAGGTCTTATGGAAAATTAAAAGACCCAATATTCACAGTAAAATTATATTCATCCAGTTAAGAGTGTGCATAGCATTAAACCAAGCAGAGTAATGATAAATGTCTTAAGTCAATCAGTAAGAGGCTACTCTTTAAAACACCGAGAAAATATTACATTGTCTGCTTTCCATCTCGTCATGTCAACTCCATCCTACAAATCTTCATTATACCCTGTTTTTCTTACTGAATAAAATTCCACACTCATGCCCTGACTCTTACCTAATTCTCAAGTTTCATTTACTACATTTGCCTTCTTTTTTTTTCCTACCTCCAACCTATATTCTAGCCATTTTTGTTGTTGTTTTGTTTTGAAACAACATCTTACTAGGTTGCTGATAATCTCACTAAATTGTTGAAGCTAGTCTTGAACCTGTAATTCTCCTGTCTTAACCTTCCAACTATTGGTATTACAGGTGTGTGCCACCATACCTGGTTACGTCTTTTATTCATTTGCTCAACAGATTTCTTAACTCCCTCCTGGAAGCTGGAGATAGGAAAGTAAGCAAGATAGCCACAAGAGCTCCCCTTCCCATGAGACTTTCTGGACACATCATAAATGAGGTTTCCAGAATAGGTGTTATAGTTAGATATAAAATGACTGAATAGCTCATAAATTGGTGTTTGGAGTTGATTTAACTGAGTCATGAGGGTTGGAATTACAGCAGTAGATAAAGCCATCATAATGGACTTATCTGGATGGTACCTGGGCCCATAGGATGTATCTGGAGAAGATGGGTCCCTAGGGCTGCAGACTTGGAGATTAGATATGGTTTCTCTTTCTTATGCTCTCTCTCTCTTGCTTCTGGTCACCATGATGTGAGAGTGAAGCCTTGCCCTCTCCCTCTCTTTGCTTCACACACAGTGCCATGCTCTGAGATCTGTGGTCCCAAGCCTCAGATGGACTGAACACCAAATTCTCCAAAATCCCCATGAGCAAATAGATTTTCTTTCCTCTAAGCTGTATGGTGAGGTCTTTGGATTATAGCTATGAGAATGATGACTAAGACAGAAACTGGTACTACAAATTTTGGGAGTGAAAAGTAAAGCAGAGAGACTTTATAGATTTGCAGTTTGGCTAGAAAGGCATATGTAAAACTGGGGCCCAGAGAGATGATGTTGTGGAAGAAAGCAAGATGGCTGAAAGGAAAGAGGAAGCAGTGGCCATGATGCCAGCAGGGCCAGCAATGGTCATGATGGAGGTGGCAGATGGAGTTGGGACCAGTGGCAGCCCAGATAGACATGGGCTGGCTGTGGCCTGGATGGATTGGGCCTAGTGGCAATGATTAAAGAGGGAGTGGCCACCTTTCCTTTTGGTGGTACGTCTCAGTGCTCACATAACGCTGGCTTTGCTGGAAAAAAAATGGGTCATGGAAGCTTCCCCCAAGACTTCAATGGAAGGCCTGGAAAGCCCGGCAACATGTAACAGGATCAGAATCTGTGCAAGCTGGCCAAAATGGGCGATTTGTGAAGCTGTGAGGGTGAAGACATGGTTGCAAAAAAACAAAAAATCCCGAGGTTTAGAAATGCCAGAAATGTGGAACAATTTCAAGGAAAGGCTGCAAGCTGGGAGCCATGGAGCCAGGCTGGAAGAGCAAGTATACTGCCTCTTGCAATCAACCAAGTCATAAGGGCAGGGCTGACCAAGACCTTTGGTGGTCTCATCATACTGCCAATTGCCCCAGAGGACAGAAATGGAGCCTCAGGATTAAATACTTGTCCTGATGGATTTCAATACTGTTTTGGTCTCATTCCTTCTTCCAATAGCCCTATTAGGAATACAAATGTTTACTCTTTGCCATTGTAAATTGGATCTGTGTAATTTTCTTTCTTTTTTTTTTTCCTTTTCAGGGGCTCACAAGAGTTCACCATGAGTCTCAGAGGAGACTTTGAACTTTGGGACTCTGACTGATGCTATAAATGTTGGTAGCCCTTGGAAATGGACTAAATGCATTTTGCATTCTGAACTGGGCATGGGCTCTTCCGGGGCCAGGGAAGAATGCTTAGTTAGATAGAGAATGGCCCCTGAAGAGCTCTAAAATTGGTGTTTGGATTGTAATCCCAGCAGTGGATTTATCTTGCTGGTGACCTGAGCTGGTAAAGTGTTGCTGAGAAGGTGGGTCCCTGCGACTGCAGCCTTGAGGATATATATGGTTCCTTCTCCCCTTTCTTGCTATCTTCCTTATGACTTCCATGATGTGAGAGCAAAGCCTGTGCTCTCCCTCTCTTTCCACCTTCTACCACCATGCCTGGAGCGCCACAGATGCCAGCCTTAAATGTACTGAACCCCAAAATTTCCAAAAATCTTGAGTGAATAAATCTTCCTTCCTCTAAATCATATGGTCAGGCCTTTGGATTATAACTGTGAGAATACAGACTAAGACAACAAACTTCTTACTTCACAGCTGTTTTGCCTTGTTTATGCCTCCATGGTATGTTCCTCTGAGCCCTCCACTCCCACCCACTGGAAAACTCCTACACATTGTTTATGTCTCTGCCTCAGTGTTGCTGCTTCCAGAAAGCCTTTCTTGAGAGTCACTCCTTCAACCCCAGCAGCTGCTGTTCCATGAGCATGCCTGCACTTTAGCACTTACCACTTTTCTGCAAGGTCCTACTCAGAGCTGGCTTCTACTTATACTTTCGTACTCATCCCATGCCACCCTCTCCTCATTCAATCCATACTAACTTCCTGTCACTTCTCTAATGCACCAAGTTCCTCCCAGCCTCAGATCACCTATACATGCTGCCTCTAAGACCTAGAAAGTTCTTCCCTCACTCTTCACCTGCTTTACTCTGACTCACCTTCCAGGAGTTAGCTTAAATGTTATTTCCTGGGAAATCACTTTGCTGGCTACACAGTCTTAAGTGAGTCTGCTCCACTATTGTTTTTATGAGGCTCTGTGCTCACATGTGTAAGACTTGCTACAATTTTAATTCCATGTTCTATTTTGTTATTTCATTCTTATATTTATGCCACAAATATCTATTAAGCATGAGCAATTCTAAAGGTGGGGGTAATTATGGAGTGGCTATCTTCTCAGTTATGGAAAGAGACAATCAGCATATATACTAGTCAATTAACTAGACCATTTGAAGCATTGGTGCATTCAGTAAAGAGGATAGTACAATGTGGTGTGCCTGAGAATAACTGAGGAGACAATGGCCTTGTATTGCAGGGAAGAAGCAAGCCAAGCAGGGATGGGAGGGGCAATGAATATCAAGCACACAGCATCATAAGTAAATGTCCATGGGTGGAAATGAGTTTGGAATATTAGAGAAGGTGGGTTGGTGTTTCTGGATTCTGCTAGAAAATGAGCAGGCATAAAATAGAGAATGAGATCATAATGGTAAGCACCAAGGGGCCAAATCATGTAAAGTCATACTAACCATGATGATAAGTCTGGATTTACTTTGAAAGCAGTGAAAGAGCTCTGGTGGGTTTAAATCAAGGGTTCACTTACATATTGCGAAGATTATACTGACTACAAGGGAAGGACTAGAATGTTTAGGGTGTGTTCAGAGATTCCAGATATAAGGCCATTTCAAGAGCTCGGGTAAGAGGAGATGGGGATGGTACGTGGCCCTGGTGACAATGAATAGAGTTTCCATTTAGGTATTTTGGAAGCAGTTGATTAGATTTATTAATTGGTTGAATGTGGGATATGAGAAATGAGAGAAATCAAATAGGATGTGGTGGCAAACACCTGTAATTCCAGTACTTGGGAAGAGTTTCGCATGTTGGAGACCAGTCTCAGCAACTTAGCAAGATTGTTTCAAAATAAAAAAATAAAATAAGGCTAGGGTGTAGTTCAGAGGTAGAACGGCCCTGGGTTCCATTCCCAGCACCACAGAAAATTGATAGAAATCTTGATGATTTCTTGGTATTTGGTCTGGGAAGGTAAGACTGTTACTCTTAAATTAGATGGGGAATTCTGGGGAAAGGCAAATTCCTTTGGAAGAATGAAGCAGATGGAATCATTGGTGCCACTTGGGCCATGTTAAGTGTGATATACCCATTTGATTTTCAAGTAGTTTGAATTTAGTAGTTACATGTATGTGTGGAACCTAGGGTTTGACTTTTGGCAGAAGATGTACACTGAATGTCACTAATGCATATAGATGGTATCTTAATACATGAACTAGATGAGATCATGGGGTAAAAAATAGCAGAGGAAAGAAGAGAAGGGTCAAGAGAGAGCCCTGGAGAACTTCAAGGTACAGAGATATATTAGATGTTAGATTTGAGGAAGAAAAGTATCTATCTATCAAGGGCTGGGAGAAGGAGCAGCCAATAAAATACAAAAAAAAGGGAGATGGTTACATCAGAGAAATGGAACTGTAACTAGAAGATGACCTTATGTGGCAGGATTCCAACAGATCAGATAACATAGTCTATTTGGATAGCTTTGGAAGGGCATACTATTTTTTATTAAAATTATTGATATACATACATAAGTTATACAAATTAATGTTCCATTGTGACATTTCCATACATGCATATATAGTGCTTTGACTGTATCAGTTCTCCCAATAATCCTCTCTTAATTTGAGCGTGTTTAATTGAGAAGGGCTGTGCATGAAGACATTTGCTGGGCATGGGCCACCTCAAGGGATAATACAGAAACCTTCTGCTCAAAGGGTAATTTTTAAGGGAGTAAGGACCCTGCCCCAACTTTCTTCTCTTCCTGTAATCTCTTGTAGGAGTTCTTCTTCACCCAAGTCAGCCAGAATCTTGCAAGAGTGGGACACATTAATGCAAGGTACAAGGTGGAGAAAGGTTGAGAGGAGATCCAGAGGAGCCAATAAAACATATCTGGCATGGTGACCTAGGCTCAAGTTAAGTTTTTTATTTTTCTTGTAAGATAAATGAGAGTAAAATATGTTTGAATGACAGTGGGATTTTAAGATGGGATAAGTGGTTTATCCTAGACACAAGCAGATGCAGATCTTCAATTATTAGAGGAGGGATGGTATAAATGAAGTTAGAGTTGTGGAATCAGTTAAGGGAATTATAGAGAATGTCTGATTTCATCTAATATTTCAGCAAAGTATGCAACTAGGATATCAGCTATTGGGAAGGAATACTGGAAAGAGATACTGGGGACATAGAAAGCATATAATAGTTTTCTCAGAGGATGGGAGTGTGAATTTTCCATAGATAAATAGGATTGCCTGATAACTGAGTTCACATTTGAACTTTGTGGTCACCACACATTTAAAGTGATTCCTGTAATCAATGCGATTTTTTTATTGTAGTAATTCGTGCAATATAGCATACATCTTTGTTAAGTACTAGGGAGAAGATGGGGCATAGGAGGGTCTCCAAATGAAATGGAGAGATCCTCGATAAGCAATCAATGCGATTTTTATAACAACTTTTCAGAAGCAGTCTCAGACTAGGTGATTTGTTGGTTTTATCCAGTAATTTTTTCTAGGCAAGAATGGCAAAAGGAGATGAAGGAACGGAATATAAAGGAGTTTTCAAAACAGTAATGTTAAGTATGGCCCTTAAAATATAAGCTGGATAATGATAGTGAGGAAGAGGGGGAGACATTGATGGGGGCAGAGTTGTAGAAGGGTGAATGAACTTAAGAACAAAGGTGTCATTCTTTGGGAGGTCAAATGCAGGCATGAACAAGGTAGCAGGAGAGAAGATAACCATACACAAGTAGGAAGTGTGAAATCAAGATGTTGGAGATGATGCAAGTGCTGGAGCTAAAGTCAAGAGTATGACCATGTGTGTAGGTGGTTGAGAAGAGGTGGGGGAAGAAATGGTTAGAGCTAAGGAGGCCAGAGTGCTTAAAGGTCAAAGAAATCCCACCTTCATTGCCAAGAATGATATCAGAGAGGAGGAGAACTAAGCCAGATGCTCAAGTTATCCATCAATGAATTATAATGCAAATATCGTACACTTAGATGGCACTCAGAGTATGCCAAACACCATTCAAGGCACTCCACATGAATTCCTGTTTAATCTTCACATCTACCCTATCTTCATTATAAAGATGAAGAAACTGAGTCCCGAAGACAATAATTAACCTTCTATACTTTCATAACCAGTAAATGACAGAACTTGGATCCAACCCAGACAGTTTAATTTCAGAGTCTACGCTCTTAACCATCAGTGTCTGACTTCTCTACAAAACAAAAATAAGATAATAAAATATGTAATTAAAGCCAATACATTGGTAGCACTTCTGTGCCAAGTACTTTTGGGAAATAAAGTCTAATGATGCTCTTCAAAGTGGCTGGGATTTTTGAAGTAGAATAAAAACAACAGAAGGAAAGAGAATCACCTCCTGACCCTCAGGCCCTAAGTTATCTAGGATGCTGGAGATGAAACTACCACCCATGATGAGGGAGCTGCTTCATCAAGAGACATAAAGTCTTCGTTTAGATCAAGGAGAGAATGGGATCTTTCAGAGAGAAAGTTTGGAGCCTGGGGGTTACTCCTGGCTCACTGTAAATTCCAGAGAGGCACGGGGTTCCAGAGAGCAGGGAGAAGTGGGGATAGAGTCAGATTTAAGAATCCTAGAGGCCATGTCCATGGATAAGGGATTGGCTGGAAGCCTTGGCTTCTGATATTGACTAATGAGGAAGAGATGGGAGGTGTGGTAGAGAAAGGACAAGTCCTAGAAGTCTTGGGTCATCAGTGATGGAACACCTGGAGTAGGCTAACTTAGCAGAGCACAGTGAGACTGAGAGTCTTGCTACTGCAGACATACAGAGATGACTGGGAACTTGGACTGAGATGAGGCACTAAGAGCAACAGATCTGGCCCATAAATATGTTTTAAGGTGTCCTTATGTCCCTGGTGCCCAGCAGAGTCCCCAGTGAACAGCTGGTGCCTGTATGCTTTACAAGGTGCAGGTTTTCTGTCTGTCTGCACTAACATGCCCAAGAAGGCAGAAGCCCAATATGTCTGCCTTGTCTTTATGCCCTGGCACTTTAAACAGAAAATGCAATAAATATTAATTGGAAAAAAAAAGACTAAGTGACTGCTTAAAATTTTTTCTTTTTGTTCAAGCACCACAACCACGGTCCCAGAAAGCCTCCAGAATTCATTAGTAGCCCTCCACAGCCCATCAAGATCAAAATCTGGCTCAATGACCCTAAGCCCGCTCATCCAGCGACATCTGCAACTAACTGTGGGCTTTCAGTGGCCAAAGCTGAATGGCTCACAAGAGGAGTAAGCAAATACTTGGCAGGCTCATTTGACAAAAGAGTCATTGCCAGTGATTAAAAAGCAATTAATTACAGGAATTAAGGAAGAAGAATAGCCTGCATGTCCCTCAGCCACCTTTTCCTGAATGACTTGGGCAGCCCAGGGCAAGTCAGGACATAAAAGTGAAAATAAGCCCTGTGGTCTGAAGCCGCACTGAGGACTTGACAATAAAACTAAGAAGGCAGGTCACAGATAAGGTGACCTGATGCAAAAGATTTTAGAGCCGGGTGCACGCTTGTAATCCCAGCATTCGGGAGGCTGAGACCGGAGGATCTGGGTTCGCGGCCAGCCTCAGCTACCTAGTGAGGCACGCCACAACTTAGTGAGACTCGGTTTCAAAATAAAGAATAAAAAATAGGGCTGGGGGTATAGCTCGGAGGTAGAACGCCCCTGAGTTCAATCCCTAATACCAAAAAAAAAAACAAAAAACAAAAAAAAACAAAAGATTTTAGAGAACATACCTTTGAACATAAAAATGCACAGGGGAAGCAAAGGAGTCTTATAATTAAAAGAAAAAATATGCTAATAAAAAAAAAAAAACTTAGCATGGGTTAAAAAAAATAGATAAGATTTACTGCACTGGGAGACCCAGAGAACTCATGTGAAGTGCCGTCATGGGATGAGGCAATTGAGATAAGCATGTTCCAGCTATGAATAGAGGGTATTAGTTTGAAAGCAAAGTGGGCTTTGTCTCTGTGACTGGGTCCATTGGTTTTTTATTTTCCTGTCAATTTGAACTCTGAGTCTTACTCTAGTGATTTTTGACCTAGTAGTGGCATGGGGGGCTGAAACTCTATAAAACAATTTACTTGATTACACGACTCAGCCCCTGGAAGACTCTTTCACTTTTTCCCTATTTTTTAAAAATGTTTTCCCACACCAACGAAACCAAACTGGTTTTTTCAGTGCATGGCTGCAAACAATAGCTTATATTGTTTTCTGAGCTTCTGAAATTAAGAAATGAGTTTAGCCATTATCCATTTAGTTCCCAATTATCTTCCTACTTTATGAATTAGCAAAATAAGCTCTAGAATGGTGAAGGACCTGCCCTGCTGAAGATCACACCTACCTAGTAGCAGGTTGTAGGGCAAAAAAAAAAAAAAAAAAAAAAAAAACCCAGGTATTGAATCAGATGGATCCAAGTTGATATACACCTCTGTTCTTCACTAGTTGAGTGACAGTGAAAAAAAAATATGTATCTGTAACAATAATACTATTTCTCCTGACTCATAGATCCTCATCTGTAGCATACTAAGAATTCCACAAATCCATACATGTGATCATGCACAAGCACTATTCTGGGATCTGAGATTCAGAGCACATACAATACAATGGAGTTTGCTCTTTCAGTAAATTGACTAGTTATCTTAACTAATTATTATAACTATAATTAGCTTATTAAAAGAAATTAGAACTCAGATACATTCTGAGTAAAATATTTGAAAGAGGAAAAAAAAAGAGTCATTTTGGGGGGGATGGAACTGGAGCACATCACACTAAGTGAGATCAACCAGTCAGAAAATCAGGGGTCACATGTTTTCTCTCCTATGTGGAAGCTAGAGAGAAATTAGGGACTTCTTGAAGATGAAGAGAGAGATCAGTAGAGTAGTGGAAGGAGACAGAAGGAGGAGAGAGAAAGAGAAGGTATGGGGAAGAAAACAGACCAAATAATGTTATATGTATATATGTATGCATTATTATAAATCTCACTAACAAGTACAATTACAATGAGCCAATAAAAATTTTTTAAGTGAATTTTTTTTTTTTTGCTCCTGCCTGAGGCATGAGGACATGATACCGTAAGGAGTGTTGGACTTGTCCAGGCCCATGGTCTAGACTCCCCTGCAAAAACACCTACATCTCTCTCCCCCACACTATCCCATCCCATATGCAGACCATCCTCTGTGCTTCAGTATATGCAGTATCCTAGAACAGTAGCTTCCATCCAGTAGGGGTTTAACATAGACTTCCCAGCACTTTCCATATCATGGCATGAACAGAAAATTTTGTTTCCATAGCATCCTGTGGACCAACACATAGAGTGCTGCATTTTTTCATGAAGGGCCAGATAACAAGTACTTTGGTCCATATGATTTCTCTCACAACTACTCAATTCTTATTGTACTACAAAAGAAGCTGCAGACAATGTGGCAAAGAATGGGTACAGTTGTATTTCAATAAAACTTGATAGACAAAAGCAGATAATGAGATGGATGTGACCTGCTGACTTTCAACCTTTATCTGAGTACAGCATAAAAACTCCATAAGTATTATTCTTTCTTATTCTTTAGGTTAGCAAATATCTACTGAGCACCTTCTATGTTCTAAGCCCTATTCTGGGTCTCGCATAAAGGTTGATTGAAAAGGCATCCTTCCTTGTTGAGCTTACAGGCTACTTTTTGAATAAGTCCTTATAAAATATGAGGGAAACCAGTGTTGTCTGAGGTGAAGAACAACCAGGAGACCAGGTCTTCTTGACACCAAAACTTGTATTCTAATAACTGCTTATGAGCTATCTAAATATAAGGGGGGAAAAAAGTCTATCCTTATTAAATCCTATTGCTCTGCACAATCCTGGGCACATGTTCATCAGCTCACTGAAAACATGCTGACTTTAATAGTACAGTTGGGAATTGGGTTTATCATGGAGACTACTCCATATCTCTGCCTTTTCTCATCTCTACAACCTCCTTTCTCTTTATGGATGTAGTAAAAATTGGCAGGGTAATTGACATGACTCATTTGTCTTTGGGCAATATTAATGTAGTATGTTCAAATTCCAAATCCCAAGTGACCTGGAGAAAGTTGTGTAAATGAAAGTAGAGAACCATCCCAAGACCTTGTCTTACCCTAGATCCCCCCCCCCCCGGAAAGTAGAGGCTGGGGCAAGAGGTTGCAGGGAATTTATTTTATATAAGTGACTCCAAGGACCAAAGGAGGTGAGGAAGAGTGAAATGGAATAGACAGGCACACTATAGAACCGACACCACAGTGTGCACCTGGGGCTCCGTGGAGCTTAGGGATCTTCTGAGAAGTCTTGCAGAATGCACCATGCAATTGCTACTGAAGGCATAAATGAGGGGAATATTTATCCATCACCTCCCATTCCCAGTTGATCAAGGATTATCCCAGAATGTGCTGTTGTGTTTGTACCTTCTCTCAGATGTGTACCTTTATCAGAATGCCTAAGCAAGTTCCTTCAGATAGCTCACATTGAGCATGCCACAGAATCCCCCAGGCCAGAAAGCAAGAAGGAAAGAGTGCAGCTGAGGCTAAGTGCTGCTGGTTTGATGTGCATGGTAACTTGTTGCTTCAACAATGGCAGGAGTGGAATATGGGGAACAAGATGGTATGAGGTGGTGCAGAAGAGATATCCAGTCCATTCCTGTATTTACGGTTGGCCAAACCAGCATTCAAGGATGTAGCCAGGGCACCAAGAAAAGCCCCATGTTTTACACAGAGCAAATATCCAGCCAGCTTCCAGTCACTAAGTGTCACCCCCAACCTTCCTCCCCTGATCAAAATAATGATAACAGTTCAGGTTTGTGTACACTCTATGGTACTTTCATGGACGTTTTTCTCTCAGAAATACTGTGATACAACTGAGAACTGAATTATTATCCCTTTCTTTTTGCAGATGAGAAATGGAGCTCAAGACTCAAGCTCAGCTCAAGGCTGAGACAGGAGGATCAGAAGTTCAAGGTTATCTTCAGCAATTTGGTGAGGCCCTCAGCAATTTAGTGAGACCCTGTTTCAACATTTTTAAAATAATAAATAAACAGGGTTGGGGTTGTAGCTCAGAGGTAGAAGCCTCTGGGTTCAGTTCCCAGGATGAAGAAGAAAAAAGAAGAAGAAGAAGAAAAAGAAGAAGAAGAAGAAGAAGAAGGAGGAGGAGGAGGAGGAGGAGGAGGAGGAGGAGG
>PVLC010004201.1:0-45771 GCA_004027655.1 Graphiurus murinus
AAAAGGGGGAGATGTTGGGAGCGGTGAAGCTGCTGCGCCTAAAAGATGGCGACTGCAGTAAAGTACCTCAGTGCAGTAAACAACTCCTAATAAGGCGTTGTGGTAAAACAGCAATGTCAGCTTATGTGCAGGCTAGCTTTCCTGACCAATTGGAGCTCAGATACGAGTCAAGTCCTGATTGGCCAGAAGCAGACATATACGCCTCTGTTGTTCTGGGTTTGGGTCGCCGCCATTACCCGCATGAAGATAAGCAATCCTGAGTAAAGCTTCTCGCAGAAGGAACCTGGTTGTCGTGTGTTTTTCTCCAAGCTGGACGGACTCAAGCGCGCGACACCACAGTGAAAGTCACTACTCTGTATAATCATTATGCGCCAATAAAAAATTAAATAAAAGCAAAGAGGAGCTCTCACCAAACACTGACCCAGCTGGTGCCTTGATCTTAAACCTTCCAGGCTCCACGACTGTAAGAAATAATTTCCTGTTGTTTATAAATTACCCAGCCTTGGGTATTTTGTTACAGCAGCCAAGCTGACTAAGATAACCTCCTTTTGGCTAACGTTTAGTCATAGGGCTACATTTAGCTGCAAAGGAGGCTGTGAAATACAGTCTTATTCTGAGCTACCATGTGCCCAGCTAAAAACTTGGGGATTCTACCACAGTGAGAAAAAAAGAGGAGAAAAGGATGCAAAGAGATGACTAGTTATCTCTGCCATGGTCTGTCTCCCCACGAGAAACCTCTCTGAGGAGCAAGGACCACATCATACCCCTTTCATCATTAGTAGGCCCAGCCAAGTGCCCAGCAGGGCAAGTGACTACATAGGTTCAACTTCCATTTTTCCAAGCCGTCACCCAAGCCCATCATGGCTGACATTTGTAGTATGATTTATGTTTGAAAGATAGCTGAGGTGTCTGGAGCCTTTGTGTCTTCGCATTCTTCGGTTTTCACCTCCCACGCCTCGGTGTTTTAGAGGGCTTCTTGGGTGTTTTGGTCCTTTTGACGTGGTGTGACCCTCCAAGGCATCTGCCCCTCCTGTGGCCCCAGCCCTGTGCCTGCGGTTCATTCTCTGAACTGCTGTCTCTAAGCTGGCACCTGCTTGGTCTTCTGCTTCATCCCTCCCCCTTGTACCACCCAGCCAAGGCTTTTGTTTGTGACAGATGGTGAATCAAGTTCAGGAGTAGAGGAGGGTGCCTGGGCACGAGGTGGGAACGATTTCAAATTCAAGGTCTCTACCGCTTCCTCAGGTGGTGCTCACTCCACAGGGAACTTCCCACTGACAATGGTCCTCTGTCGGGTTCTCTTTGCCCCACATCTTGTTCTTCAGACCACTGTCCTCTGGTGCCAGATACCTCTCCACTGCTGGGTCCTCCGGCCACTTCCCAGGAGTTGTCTGCACAGCATCAAAACTCCTTTCACTTTTGTGTGTAGAGCAGGTGGGTTCCTGCTTCATCTTGGCCTTACCTATCTGTGGGCAGGGGTGCCAGGATCCCTCAGTTTCCCAAATCCTCACAGCCCATCACTATGGTTCCATGTGCAAAAGGCCCGTCAGCCCCAGAGAAGAATTGTGACTTTCCATGGAAAGTAGAGGAAGATATGATTCATTTGAATTTTAAATAGTCACCTTAAATTCAAGATCTCATTCAATCCTAGAAACCAACCTGGAAGGGAGATGAGGCACCCAGGGCTCAGGAATGTTAAGCCACCAGTCCAAGTCCACACAGCGGGCAAGAGACAGGACTGGGCCATGTGTCGGGCTCCGATGCCCTTGCCTTTGTAAAAGGCAACCCACATCATTTAGGTTCATCTCTCTGTGCTCTGTGATGTCTTATTCCATCCCCTTACACACACACACACACACACACACACACACACACACACACACACACACTCCTAATCAGGCTGGGCCCATGGCAGCCTCATGCAGGGCACACCTGCCCTGCCAGCCTGTGTCCAGGGCAAACTATCCCAGGGATGCTCTCCTTAGATGTATCCTGCTAACATTCCTCTGGACACACCCCTGTGGACTCAGCCTCAGATTCCCAAAGGTCGTGTCCCCGCCCACTGGCAAGGCCTGTCAAGCAAAGAGGCTGGGCTGAAGGACTGACTGAATAGCTGCTTTCTTCTCTTGACTACCCCTACCCCCAAGTGGTCACTGATTAACCCTTCAGAACAGATAACCCCTCCAAGGGAAGAAAAAATGTGTTTGTCCTGGGTCATAAAACATCAATATTGACTTCTCACGGGTAAGGCCAAGGGGGGCGGGAGGTGTGGCTGCAGAGGCAGGCTTGCCTGGGCCCACTAATGTGACACCCGGAAGCCAGTTCTCTGGGCCTCCTTCTCTGTGGAGGATACTGAGGGGCCAGGCTGGTATCTGAGGAAGCCGATTCTCGCCTTGTCTCCACTTCAGGGAGCAGGCCTATCCTCCACCTCTCCCTGGGACTTGGGGAGCCTGGGCTCCCTGCAACTCACTCTGCTGTCCCCTGAATGTGAGGCCCCTTCCTCTCCTGCAACCCCCTCCACTCCCGATCTTAGTGGGTCCTGGGTCTGGACACAAATTGCCTTTGCTTTGCTCTTTCCTGGCCCTGGGACTTGGACAAGTGATGACTTGTGCCTCAGTTTCCTTATTTGTGAAGCATCATCATAACAGCAGTGGCTCACAGGTTGTTCAGGGTGTTCCAATGAACAGCGTTACTCTGTCCCTTCCTCCCCTATCTCCTCTCTTGACAGGCATACATTTCACTGCCCTCCCTGCTCCTGGCTGGGATGTGGACAGTGCCACACTCACCCAGGCCAGAAACCAGAGGCTGGGACTTTTATCCCTCTTCCCTCTGGCCCAGAACCAGTTGACCCCTGGGTTTTCCACCGTGCTGCTTGGGTGGACACAGCAGCACTATCCTCCTGGGGTCTGAGCTCTGTCCCCTGCCTCCTTTCACTCTGGAGAAAAGGTGTTTCTCCTGGCCCTCCCTGTCCTTCTACGAGGACGTGTGCCATTCAGAATTTTCAGTCACTCTGGCTGCATGCTTTCCACATCTTACTAATCCTGGGCTTGGGGAGTGTGAGGGAGGCACTTGAGCTTCTTTGATCCTCACCAGAGGCTGGTGACCTCTGTGCCCTGGGCCTTTTCCTCCATCCTCTGCCCCAGGTGAGCACCAATGAATGGTGCAGGAGGCCAAGGCTTCAGCCCCAAGTGCCTCCATCCAACTGGTCAGAGGGGCTCTGTCCCCGGACACCTGGTCAATGATTAACACTGAGCAAACTCAGGCCTTGGCCAGGCCTCCCAGTAGGGTCAGGGGCAGACAAAGGCCCTCCTGTCTCACTGAGCTGCCATCTTGGTGGAGGGTTACTGACCGCTCAGTCAACTCGGGATGACATATACCCGCGTCTTTAGCAGAGAGCTTGGAACTAGGTGGAGGTGGTCCTTGGAGGCGGAGGCTATGGGGCGGGTTTGTCACATTAAGCCCCAGCCTCACATTTGTGTACACCCCTAGGAAGGAGGCTGGTGGGATGAGGGTCTGCTGAGGGGCTCCCAACTCTACAGCTGTCTGCCTCAGGAGAACAGGAGAGTAGCCTGCCTCTGAGAGACGCTCTCAACCCCTTCCTTTTTCTTTCCCTCTGAGCCTTTCTTCCTTCCTTACAAAATTTGTTGAGTGTCTTCTCCATGCCAGCCTTTAGGGTCCCCCATCTCCCCCCATCCCCCAGACCCTCCACTACTTCTTCCTGCCTTTGCTTGCAATGTCCCATAGTCCAGGGAGGTCTTCTCTCTCCGTCCTTACCTCCTTCCTCCTCCAAGAAGTTCTCTTCCATCCCTCCTCATCCCATCCTCTGAGTACCCCTATCTGATGACCTCTGACCTCACTGTGCATTTACCTGGCTCCCTGTGGCTATGCTCCCCACCCCCACCATGCACAATGAGCACCCTTAGCAGGCTTACCAGTAATGTCACCCTCAGCCACAAATCGGGCAACTCAGGACATAGCTTCTACATCCATCAGAAAATTCCAGGTACACGGCAGAGTTCCCAAAGTTACCCTTGCCAGTCCAGGGCTCCCTCCCAGTGGCGGCCAAGATGTCTGAGAATTCTACCATCACCCCTTCCCTCCCAGGGCCAGCCCCCTCAGTGCATCACTTAGTTTTAGAGCCAAAGAGGACATTTCTGGCTGCCCAGTGGATCCAGACTCATGCAGTCTCCAGCACCTCCTAGGCTCCCTGAGGCAGCCTGATGCTCACTGCCAGGGCCCATGCGCATCCTTTCCCAGCAGTGACAGGCAGCTGCCGGTGCTGGCCTCCTCTTGCCTGGATGTTCTTATTCTCCCCTCTCAGATACCTGCTCATCTCTTCCCCTGTCCTCCCTCCCAGCCCTTTGGCACCACCCCACCTGGCCCTGCCCAGGTGTGCTTTGTTTGCAGCAAGGGTTCTGGTTGGACACAGACTCACCACTGCCTGAATTACACTGACCATCTAACAGGTCAAGTTGAGTCAGCTCTTTCCGGGCATCCCATCCTCAGGCAGAGCAAGGGTGCTAAGTTGGCTTTTTACTTAAGCTGAAATCAAGCCAAATGAGGTGCAGAGGTGGGTGGGATGTTGGGGCTGGTGCAGTTCAAGCTGGCCGAGGGACAGGCATCCTTCTTCAAAGTCTCCTGCCTCCATGTCTCACAAGTATCCCCATTCTTATCAAACCAGAGACACCAACATAAAGCCTAAAGCCCATGGCAGTCCTAAAGGAATCCAGGATCAATGAGGGAGACTGGGGACCATGGACCCCAAGGCTAGGCAGACGCCTCTCTGGATGACCACACACCCCTGTCAGACCCTCTGCCTCCTTCCCTCTGCTTTCCTTCCCTGTAGCCCTTCTGCCCCTAAGACTCCACCCTGAAGACTGTGGGTCCCTTTGCAGTTTCCCGTGAAAGATGTCAGCAGCCCTCCCCTGCTCCTTCCAAGTGCCATCTGCCCCTCACCCTCTACTTCTACCCCCCACTGCCTGCCTTGCGGCCAACCCCGCCCCCCGGAGGTGCCCTATCTAGCCTGGCTTGCAGGGTGGGAGGGCATGAGACTCCCCTGTGCCTCGGGTTTTCCTTCTGGACGAAAGGAGATCAGTACCTTCACCATGCTGAGAGCTGCGGTAATCTATGTCTGTCATCAGCCTGAGCGCTCCTTGCCACCTCACACACACCCTGGGACTTCCTCAACACCTAGGAATGCCCTCCTGAGGGCACAAGACAGGGGCAAGGCTGGGAGCTGGGGGTTGCTCAAAGGAGACCCCCAGGGGCATCGCACTGACAGACAGCCCCCACAGGCCCAGCCTGGGTCCCCTTAGCCTGTGATGCTGCCTCCCAGTGAGTCTAGCCCCTCTCCCCGGACCCCAGCTGAGAGCAGGACTAGAGGGGAGAGGTGAGCAGAGCGGGTGGGCCCGGGCGAGGGGCCCTGGGCAGCTCCGGGGAGGCGGGGTCTTCTCTCCCACTCCCTGGAGTTTCCGGATCAGACCCGCTCAATCCCAGCAGCACAGCACCACCTGCTGGCCAGAGGGAGCACCACGGCTTTCTCACAGGGGTGGAGAATCTAGGATGGGGGTCACTCCCTCCAGCCGTCACAGCATCTGTTTTGGGATCTAGGACATGGACTTCAGTGCCTATCATCTCATATCAGCCCAGATGCCTCCCAAATGGCCAGTGTGCTGTACAACCAAGTTCTTTCCTCCCCTCTTCCCCAGCGCCCACACTCAGGGCACCCCAGCCGATCTGGAACCCCTCGTGTCCCCCTCACATGCCTCTCATCTTGGACTGGACCGCACCTTGCTCTCTGCCCCCAGCCCAGCGCCTTCTTAGGCCACCCTGTGTCCACCGCCTCCTGCCTGGCCTCTGTTCCTGCAGTTTCTACCCCAGGCCTTCCTGCCTCCTGGTGCTCCAGAGAAAGCTGTTTGCACTAAACTGAACAGCCCTGGGAGCAGAACAGAAACTGGGGCCAGGGCTGGCTGGGGCAGTCTGGGCCCCCACTGCTGTGTCAGGAGTTCTTTCAAAACAGAGGGCTGGGCTCAGCCTCAGACCTGAATTATCTGAGATGAGGGGAGATGGGCTGGGGTCTACATCCTGCTGGTTGCCAAGTCTCTGGTGTGACTGGGAACTACTCTCGCCCTAGCCTGTCCCTTCTACCCTGCCAGCACATCTGCTACTTCTGACTTCTCTGTGTGCACAGCCCAGGCTACACACTCCTCCTGAACTCACCCCTCTCGGGCCATCCTCCCTACTGCCCCATGATCTCTCAAAGGCGATGCCTTAAGGCCTCACTTGCATTTCTGCATAATCTTGCTGTTTTCTTTTGGAAGAAATCCAAACCACCCCACCCAGCTAGCACAGCCACACCTCTGGGGCCCTTCCCACTTCATCTCTCAGCACTCTCCCTCGTGGGCCCGCTCTGGCCATCTGCTACACAGTGCCAGAAAACCCATCCCTGGCCTGGCTTGCTCCTCCAGTGTGTGTGTGTGTGTGTGTGTGTGTGTGTGTGTGTCTATGTGTGTGTTACTGGAAATTGAACCCAGGGGCAATCTACCTCCGAGCTACACCCCCAGCCCTATTTTATTTTATTTTTTTATTTTGAAACAGGGTCTCGCTAAGTTAGTGCATGCTGGCCTGGTCCCTGTGATCCTCCTTTCTCAGCCTCCCAAATACCAGGATTAGAGGTGTGTGCCATTAAGCCTGGCTTGTACTTCTATTATTGCATGGCTAATTCAGTTGCCTTTGAGTAAAATTCTCAGTTTCCCAGGGATTTTTCATTCCTCCCCCTCTCCTAGCCAAAAGAATGTTCTGGTGCTGGGAAACATTTGTGAACCCTGGAGCAGTGGGAACCCACAGTCAATGTGGGGTCTTTGTTCTTCCAAACATGGAGCAGGACAGGGCTGGTCCAGCCGGGTCCCGGAGGTTCTCTGAGGTGGGGAGTGGAGAGGTACTGCTGAAGTTTGTGTCCCTACACATGGCTTGGGTGCAGATCCTGCTTCTGGAGCCTCAGGTCCTACCCTCCCTAGGACCTAGGACCACCTGGCCACATTCTCCCTACTACACACTGTGAAGCCACTCCCTAGACCCCCCCATCCGCCATTCCCAACCAACCTCTTGGGTGGTGTCACGTGGCCCCATCCTCGGTAGCTGCTTTGCTGAGGGGGTTCACAAAACGTTCCTGCGGCTGCAGTCTGCCCCCCCACCCCGCCCGTCTCCTGCTTGCAGTGAGAGTGTACTCACAAACCCCACTGTTCTTTGGGGGTGAGGGTGGAGCTGACTTTTTGTTTTTCTCGTTCCTACCGCTGTCCACACAGCACCTTCTCACGTCAGACCCGCATTCTCCCTACAGGATGGCCGGCTTCGTGTCTGCCCTTCACTGACTTACCTGAGCAGGAAGCCTCAACTCAGTCTTCCCATAAAAGGCTCCAGGAAAACAAGAGCTATGGGGAAACACCATTCCACAACTCAGGCCAGCCTGCAGCTCACGTCTGCGGGCAGAGCCTGGTGGACAAGCTGGTGTCAAGCCACACAGCACCTGTCTGCGACTTCCCAGCATTAGCCAAGCAGACCCTGTCCTGGAGCCTTCCTGTCCACTTCCAGAATATTCTTCTGACCCTGTTTCTCCAGAGCCCGGGAGGGAAGGCAGAGGAGGAGCTATCCCTCTAGTCAGACCTTCCTCAAGACAAACCTGGAGATGCCCTCTGGCTGGCAGATTCACATGGCGAGGGCCACCTCCTGCCTCTGAGGGCTCTCAGAGCGGTATCCAGGCTCAGTCCCGGCTGCTGGGCTCTGTCAGCTGCTACAGGGCTCCTCTGTCTGACTTCCCAAGCGCGCCTCCATTCTGCCCAGCCGGACAGGCTCCCCCTCTTCCCACCAGGCCCGCGCCCCTCGGCTCTGCTGTTGCACCTGAGCATTTCTCATCCCTCCCTCTCCCATGGCCGCACTGAGCAGGCACTTATCTACTCCTTCCCACCTGGTTTCCCTCGTACCACCTGCCTCCAACCCCTTCCTGGTGACCAGTGTCTTAACTAGAAAGGCCTCTTCACTAACTGCCAGTGCCCACAAGATACCCTTTCAGCAGAGAAGCCCCTTCCTCCTCCAACCTCATGCCACAAGGAGGCTGCAGCTGCTCCAGCAGCTGTAGCTCCTCCTGAGGGGCCGGGCTCCCTCTCACCTTGGCCCAGCAGCTTGCAGCGTTCGCCAGAGCCTCTGACTCTCCTACTGCCCTCTCAACTTCTCATCTTTCAGGATCTGCTTGAGTCACCCCCCCCCCTCCCCAACCCCTGGGAAAAGGTCCTGAGTCAGCACTGGTCAGCCCTTCTCCAGTTACCATGGAGCCTCTTTTGAGTTTCTCCCTGGACACCTCTCTCATTCCCCACCACTGCATCTTGGCTGGCTACAGGACCATGGCTTCTTGCCTAGAATCAAAGTCACCCCCTAACTGTCCCCTGCTCTGTCCTCTCCCAGTATACCACAGACTCAACAACCCAAGTGGCCTTTCAAAAATGCCAGTTAATAAATGTCTCTCCACTCAAAACTCTTAGAGTAAAAGTGGAAACCCTACAGGGCCTCTGAGACCCTCCCTGGCCGGGATGCCCAGCCTGTACTCTGCTCCTCTTTCCCTTCATGCCTCCTCACTGTACTTGGTTACTGCTGGCACCTCCGGCCGCCAGGCCTTTACACCCCCCCCCCATACCTGGTCTCATCTCCCTTGCCAGCTTCAAGTCTTTGCCTCCGTTCTTGGTGAAGCCCACCCTACCTGCCCTGGGTGCATGCAACTGGGGCCCATCTCCTGACCGATCTCACCCTGCTCTATTTTTCTTTCTTTCCAAAGTGCTTATCCCCTTCTAAAAGTACCATTTAACTCATTATTTATTTATTTGTGTGTTTGTTTAGTGTATGTGTGTGTGTGTGTGTGTGTGTGTGTGTGTGTGTGTGTGTTGCTGAGGATCAAATCCAGGGCCTAAGCCTCACACATACTCAGCACACACTTTGCCACTGAGCTATACTACCCCGGTCCTATTTTTATTTTTTATAGTCTATCTCCTGAAAAAAGAAAAAGCCAGCTTCGCCAGGGCAGAATCTTTGCCTACTTTGTTCACTGATGGGTCACATAGCCTAGAATGGTTCTGGCATGGGTACACACTCAGTAATGAATGAATCGATCAATTCATCTGGGTTCTTTATCGGTTTTCATGAGGGCTGCCTCAGCAGTCAGCAAAGTCCTGGAGCCTGAATTCATGCCTAGTCTCCTGTGGATCCTAAGGGCTTAGCCCACTTCCCTGGCCACAGTAGGTGTGCAAGGACCAGCAGGAAGGAAGAAGGAAGGAAGGGAGGGAGGGAGGGAAAGCGGGGAGGGGACCCTTCTTCATCAGCTGAGGGAGAGATTCCCAGGCCGGGGCAGATCAGTCCAGATATGCACAAACAATACAACTGCCAGCTCATTCTTGGGCTCCTCCTGGCCTGTCCTGGGATCTCACTTTCTCCAGAATCCTGCCTTGCCCCGACCCCCTGGGTCCAGTCTCTACCAGCTGTTAATCTGGAAGGAGCTCATATTAATCTCCACTCAGGCTGCCTAAATCCTGCCCAAGACGGATGCTTTCCAAGAAAAGGCAAGAATTGTGACGGGGGCCACTCCCTCACCCCCCTGTGAAGCCCCGTGGTAAGACAGCAGGTGCCATGTGAGGCTGCAAGCTGTGTCTGGGGCCTGGCTGTAGGCAATGGACCAGCCTCGAGCTGGAGGCAGCTGGTGCTCTCTGCAGAGGTGGCCATGCCCTTTCTCGGTGTCCTTCTGAGGACAGGTGTGGGGTGCAGGGGCCCACCTCTGAGCTGAGGAGCAGAAAAGCAACACTGTTTGGAGCAGGGGTGAGAAGCCACAGCCACCAGCTTGTATCCGCCACTTCCTGTGTCACCAGCTCCTTCCAGGCTGTTGGGGGCTACACAGAGGTGTCAGGGTCGGTGGGCCTCAGCTTCCCAGGCCCAGACTGGACCCTGGCATGGGCTCTGGGGGTTTCAGGCTGTTTCTGTAACCACAGTCACATGTCTCTTTATGTAACCTGAGCCCCCTGACACGGCATGAGTCTGCACCCCAGCTCCCGAGCTACATCTGCTTCTCATTTCCGCCCCAGGAAAACGGCCCAATTTCCAGAGCGCAGCCCAAGCCACGCCTCAAGCCTCAGGCCTCTCTGTGGCCGACCCCGCCCTGCCGAGAGCCAGCACCAGGGTGGGGGGCTGAGAGGGTGTGTAGTGGAGCTGGACTGGGTCAGGAGGCTTGAGTTCTTGGACTGGCTCTGTCAGTCCCTCACTGTGTGCCCTTGGGGGAGGCCCTTACCCTCTCTGAGCTTTAGCTTTCTCATCAGTGAAATGTGTTGCTCTACTGGCAGAGGTATTCATAGGATCTGGGGACCAAGGGAGCTCTTGGGGCTAACAGAATTTTCCTCAAAACAGGAACAAGAAGGGTATGGCCAGTGGAGTGGCCTATATTAGGAAGATTGTGGAGGCCAGAGGCATTGCCTTTCCTGAGCAGAGGCTCACACCCGCCCTTTGATAGTTTTGAGCCCTTGTGCTGAGCAAGTCTAACCTCAATTCCAAGTCCTTTGTCTACCAGCACCTATGAAGCATCCAGTACGTGTCAGGCCTTGTGCACGGTCAGGAGACCAGTGTTCAACAACCTGCGTTCCCTGGGTGGAGGAGGGGCCCACAAATAAACAAATAAATACCACCCAGCCTCGCAGGTTGGGGGCAGTGTGAACAGGGCGAAGCCAGGTCAGAAGTAACACATGTATTTCTACTCTTTCAGTGGGGACCTTTAGTTTTCAAGAAGGTCGTAGCTTGCTAATTTTTCTAACCATTGACAGCAGACCCATCCTCCCACCAACAAGAACCTTAGCACACTCCCTGCAGACTCCTCCCGTCCTCCACTTTCTAACACTCAAACGACTTTCCCTTGTGGGAGCTCATCAGGGACCCCTATAGAAGGAGGTCCAAACCTTGACTGCCACTCCTGAGAACCCTAGTGCCACCTCTGCCACCTTGCTCCAGCCATTTCCCAACATGCCCCTGCTTCCTGGCCCTAGGGTGAGGCCCAGAGCCGGAAGAGCTGAGGGTTGGGGGCAGGAGAAGCTGCCCTCGGCTCTGCCCTACCTGCAGGCCAGGCAGCAGGACCACAGCACCTCGTGAAGCACACAGGGCATTGTGGGTCCACACCTGCCAAATATCCCTGACAGCACCTAATCCCAACCCTGGGAGGCAGGCAGTACCACTGTCCCATTCTACATCCAGGATCCCAAGGCTCAGAAGGACCTGTGCTTTGTTCAAGGAAAAGAAGCCAGTAGCTATGAATGCTCCTCGTTCTGACCCCATGGTTGGGGTCCCTGCACCACACTGCACTCCTCTCAAGTCCTTCTGTTAAGCCTGGCTGGTGTAGTGGCACATTACACCCAATACCTAGGAGGCTGGGACAGGAAGATCTCAGGTTGGAGGCCAGGGCCTGGTAACCTAATGAGACCCTGTTTCAAAATAAAAAGTAATGAGGACTGGGGTATAGCTTAGGGGCAGAGTACCCTGGGTTCAATCCCTAGTACCACAAAATAAAACAAAAATCCTTTGGTTAAAATTCTAGCTGCTACTTGCTAGGAACCTCTCAAAGTCTCTGTATTTCATTTTTTGAAATATGTCCCTTTACTAAATCAGCTTTATTGGGATGATTTGCATGCAATAAGTGCTCAGATTTTAAGCACAGAGCTTGATAGATTTTGATGAATGTATATACCCTCATTGAACAACCATACAACCAAGACTCTTGTCCAGCCTTTCCCTGATCCCAGAAAGCCCCTCATCCTGAGCTTGATTTCCCATCTGTAAAAGGGGCAAACAAAAACATTGACCCCAGCATTACAGGGAGATGGAATGACATCAGCCAGGTAAGGAGTTTGCAAAGCCCTGCAGGGAGTGAACTCTGGGTACACACACAGTTGCACCTTTCCTTGCCCCTCCTTGGCTGGGGCAGGGATCCAGGCATGTGCAGAAGCAGTTCACCCTCCCTGGCCTTCCAAGAGTAGATGTGAGAAGATGGGACACCGGCCCTGGAGGAGGACTAGAACCATCTCTATCCCCCTCAGCAGGGCTGCAGGCAGACCACAGGGCCAGCATTTGCCCTAAGCCTGGCCCAGAGGATGGTCCTCTGTTCTTTCCAGGGCTTCAAAGGTTGGAAGCATTGGTGACAGGGAGGGCTTTGTGCATGAGTGACTAGTATGGCTTGCAGGACCCTGCACTTGGATTAGTCTTCTGATGTCACTGTTTTGAAGTCCTTATCAATTTTTAAACAAGAAGACCTGGGTTTTCGTTGTGCGCCAGGCCCTGCAAGTTCTACAGCTGGTGGTGATGGTGGGGAGACAGAGTGAACAAGCTGGTCCCCTCCCTAGAGAAGCTCGTGCCATGGCCCTCCCCCTGCCCTCCCACACAGTCATGCACTTTCATTTGCCACTTCCACAGTCCCCTCAGCAGGGCATCAAGAAGGTCTGGGCCACGTAGGGCCCTCAGCCACCAGGAAGCACTAACAGAACCTAGATGGCTGCTTTGCCTGGAAATCCCTTTGGGGACAGCTCCTGCTCACAGGGCCTGCTGGCCAGGACACCCAAATTCCCATCCTCTGACAATCCTTTCCAGCTGCCTCCACCCGACTCTGCAGCTCAAGTGCAAAACCACAGCTGGGTGCCAGCCAAGGGGGCTTGGGTTTCATCACACTCAACTTTCCACACCTGGGCTGGAGGCCAGGGTCCAATGGAGATGCTGGCCAGAGGCCTGGGCTGGAAGGCAGAGGAGGAGGTGTGTTCCAGCCCTGTCCTTGCTCCCAACATGCCCCAAAGTCCCTGCTCTTTTGTGCCTCAACTTTCCCTCAGTGTAATGGGACAGAATTCTGTAGGGTTAAAGCAGAGCTGAAGGTGCAGAGAAGGTAGACCTCAGAGGCCAAGACATGGAAGGAGAACTCAGAACTTCACTATCCAATATGGCAGCCACAAGTTATGTGTGGCTATTTAAATGAAAAAAAAATTTTTTTTTTTAGTTACTCCATCACTTTAGTCACATTTCAAGCTTAGTAGCTAGCTACACATGGCTCAAGGCTATCGTGTTGGAACATGGATATGGGGGCCCCAGGGGCCATTTCTAAATGGGAAGTGTCATCTCTCCCTCTTGCCTCACCTCGAGAAGGTTTCTAGGCCTGGGGAGTCCTGCAGGTTCTAGAACATTGTTCTCAAACTTGAGCCCGCATCAGAACCACCTGCCAAAGCACAGCAAAGAAAAAACTGTGAATGTGTCCACTTTCTGTAATGAGTCAGGTCAAAGCATGCCTGGGTTCTGTTCAGCTGAGGGGCTGTTAGTGTTTTGGCCTATTGGGTCAAATCATTGAAAGATAATGGGTTGGTTTAATTTGAGCACATTAAGAGGGTGCTGTGGCGAACCTCAGGAAAGGACGGAGAGGGGAGGAGGGAAGGAAAAAGAGGGAGGGGAGAGGAGGGAGGAAAGATCCTTCATGTGCCTCCTCCTAAAGTCGTTCTTTCTGTGCTTTGTCTCATCAGCTCCTCACCATGACCTTGGAAGTTAGTAAAAGTGTGGCTGCGAGGGGTTCCACACCCCCGGCAGACACACGGTCACTAGGGAATCTGGCTGGACTCTGTTTCCTTTTTCTTTCCTCCCTCTAACTCTGAATATATTCAAGTGAAATGAGCCTGGGAAGCGGGCAAGACTCAGAGTTGTGAATACATTTTTTTGTGTTCTGGGCTCATTCGGCTTTGACAGGAAGCTTGGCTGAGTGCGGACGTCTGGGCCTGGCTTTCAATGGTGCTTTTTAGGCCTGCATTTATAGAGAATGTAAAGTCACAATTATAAACATCAGCAGGCCTTGGTGGCCCACTCGGTCCCTCAGCCCCACACCCGTGGCAGGGACTCCCCCCTCCTGCTCACACCACCTCCGAACATCTGGGAAGGGTGGGAAATAAGGATGGGTCTTGGGCTGGGAAATAAAAGGTTACTGAAATCCAAAAGTGGGCCTCTTTTTTTTTTTTTTAGGAGAAGGGTTGTTTACAGCACTGGGAAAACCATAATCATATGGCCAGATGTGAAGATTCTAGAATGACCCTCTTGTTGCTGGTGAGGGAATAGAGGCCCACTCTGGAGAGCTTATGAGTATCCTTCACTCTCCTGCCACAAGTGCCCTGAGAGGCAGGCCTGGTCCCATTTTACAGATGGCTGAAGAGAAGAAGGGACCACCGGCTTGGCGTGGAGCCAGCCCCCACCTCACCTCCCTCAGGCTGGCCTCCGCAACCCCCGCCGCTCCCAGAGCCACCTCCTGTCTCCTCGCTGAGGCCCAGGAGCACAGTTGATTTAGAATTTCCTGCCCTTTGGACAATTGGTGTGTACAAAATGGACCTTATTTAAGCCCCTTTGGAGGGCATCTCCCCAGCCCTTTCCTCTGGCCTCATTAAGTCGCCTAATCTGAAGCAGGATAAATCTTCAGCATTTAACTACCTGATTAGAAACATGTTCCTGGTTCCTGTTCCTGCCCTGCTGGGAAGCACATTTCTCAAAGGGTTAATTAACAGCCTTCACACAGGCCGCATTTAGCCGCGAACACAAAGCCACACACATAAATAACGTCTAGGGCGGAAGAAGAGGTGCAGATGGTTTGTGACTTTGCCGTCCAGAGTTTTCTAAACCGGTGTGAACCACGTCCTGTCGGGACCCAGGACCATGAGTCAGGGTCAGGCTTCGAGGTGGGCCAGGCCAGAGACACTGGTGGCCAACTGTGCGCTCTGTTGAAAGAAAGTCTCAAAGGAAAACATTGCTGAGCCAAGAATGGGGGAGAGAGGGCAGGCGGGAGGAGAGAGGGGCCTGCTGATACCGTGAGGGGGGAAACAGGGAGGACACGCTGAGGACTGCGCCCAGCTCCCCAGGAGGTGCTGCTGCCTTCACCGTGGGAGGCTCCCACAGGAATTTAGACCCTGGGCTCGGGGTCCCACTCTGGCCCCTCAATGAATATGATGCCAAGATGTCCCGGGCGTAAGAGAATCCTTCGGGGCTGAGAAAAGCGTGCAAGGAAAAATAGCCCGATGACACCTGGAAAGTTCTGGAAGTGGCACAGTGGCACTTGCTGTGTTCCATATCCTTCACGGGTAAGGTGTGTTCCCCTACTTTGGCCGAAGCTCAAGCCCTTTGGTAGCTTCCAGGCCATCTCACGGTCTTGGGAACACATCTGACATGTTATCCTGGATGGTAACAAGACCATGGGATTCACGTTTCAGAAGTCAGCTCCTTTGGGAACCCCCAAAAGCAAGAAAAAAGGGGGAAGCTCTGGGCGTGGTGGTACACGCCTGTAATCCCAGTGCTTGGGCAGCTGAGACAGGAGAACTGCAGGTTTGAGGCCAGCCTCAGCAACTGAGCGAGACCCTGTTTCAAAATAAAAAAGTGGGGTGGTGGGGAGCTGGAAAATAAAAGAAACTGAGAGGCAGCAACACAGATAAACACTGGACATCAATGAAGATGAGCGACCAGAAAAAGAAAAGGAAAAAAAGATGACAAAGCAGACTTTTGGATGTCAGCCATTCACTCTCTTTCCTTCTGTGGTTCCTCCATGTTTGCCTTCTGCAGCCCTTAAGGAAGCCCCCCACGATTCTCACTCAGACCCTTTCCTCCCAGGAGCTGGAAATGGGGGTCTAGGGAGTGGGGTGGGGCTACCTAGAACATTTCCACCCTCGGATGAGGGCACCCCCTGGTGGCAAGGACGGTCCTGCTGCAGCACAGCCTGGGCTGCCCCAAGACGGAGCCTGCCTGGGCACTCAGGCCAAGGGCTGTCTCCCCATGCCAGGCTCAGTGCCCACGGGTGTGGGTGCAAAGAAAGATGGGGCCAAAAGACAGGTCTAACAGCAGGGCTCTGTGTCCAGGAGCTGCAGTTTCTCCCCGAGTAATTTTCCACAGTTTGGCTATCCCTCTGCACACAGGGCTTGCTCAGAGTCAGACTGTGGCTGCCATCCCCCAGAGGGTTACTCTGGGCCAGTCACCTGCTCGGAGACGCTTCCCAATTTGATTCTGCCCCCCATCACTCAGCCACTTCCAGTTTGTTTCTCAAAGCCCTGTACCAGGCTCAGGAATATGTCCCCCTGAACGCCAAGGCCTGTTGCACCCCATCAGGGCCCTGCACTCGGGTAGTTCTGGGAAACCCCAAATGCACCATGATGGCCAGGCTGGGCCAACAGTTCTGTTTTCTCAAAAGGATCAAAGCTCCATCCCCACCCTGCCAGGAGGAAGCCGTTCTGACTCGTGCAAATATCTAAAGTCCATTTGGGATTTTATTCTGGTGAGAAATAAATACACAGCCATCTGCAGATGATGGAAATATGACTTAAGTAACTTTTTGGTCGAGGTTCTTGGGCTGGAGCCCAGATGGAAATAAAACCTTGTATCTCTGTCTTCCTTACACACTTTCGAGAAGAGAGAGAGAGAGAGAGAGAGAGAGAGAGAGAGAGAGAGAGAGAGAGAGAGAGAGAGAGAAAGCGGGTATGGGGGGGGTGTTGGTGGAAACAGGAGTTCAAAATGGAGCGTGCTATATTTCTTGGCCCGAGAAAGGAAAAATAAACACCAAACAGCGTCCCCATTCAAGTGTGCGTTATCTTGCTCATCCTGGCCAAGAACCCACTCTCCTCCCTTCTCCGGCCGGGAATTACTGCGCCTACGAATGGCCCCCACGCCCACCCTGGCCAGGGCAGGCGAACAATGGGCCAGAGAACCCAGCGCAGCCAAGGCCTCTCCCTGCAGCCCCCAGAGGCCGTAGGATTGGGAAACGCAAAGCTATTTTTAATGTGTTATTTGTCTACCAACTGCGGCTCCACAGCCTGAGAAACAGTATCATCTGTGGGAGGTGGCATGGTTTTTTTTTTTTTTTTTTCTCTTAACTTGCTCAGACAAAGCCACATTTTCGCAACTTTCAGAAAATCCAAAAAAGCAACACTGTCCAGGGGTGACCTCTTCCCTGGCCTGCCCTCCTGCCCTTCAAGGGATTGTCCCTGGGTGTGTCTGGGAAACAGGCCCCTGCTGCCCTGTGCTGGTCAGCAGTGACCACAGGCCCCAGATCCAGGGCCTGAAAAAGGAGAGCCAGGGACAAGGGAAGGAGAGAGAGAGACAGAAAGAGAGAAAGGATCTGAGAGGAGATGGGTAGAGTCATCAACTGCTAAAGGACATCCCTTAATAGAAAAGTGTAAAAGGCTACACTCAGAAAGAATGGCATCACAATGACCATCATGTCCTCAAGTCCATGGAGTGGGGGAGCTCTATGCAGTGGATGCATCTGGGGACTGAGGGGGGTTCTGCAGGTGCTAGCCAGGTGGAACCACCTGGCACGGGCAAAGCCAGGCTCCCGGGGCTTCCAAGGGCTTTGGCTCTAAGGGCACCGCTCTACCTGGTCCCCAGGGGCCTTCCCAGCCCCACTAGGACACAGAGAGAGGTGAGTGATGGAGAGAGAAGAATGAGACAGAAATAGAGATGACAGAGCAGAATGACGTGAGGAGAGGAGAGGAAGGATGCAGAGGTGGGCCAAGAGCTGGGTCAATGTCAGGTCAGGCAGAAGCGTGGGGGCAATCTTCTCTGGTGATCCCCACCCAGCCAGGGCTGTCAGGACAGACCAGCACAGAGGGACACCCTGAGCGGGCACTTCCTCTCCTATCAGCACGTGTCCCACAAGCTGGGGGGACAAGAGTGATGAAGTTCTCTAGCCACCAGCTGGGCACCTGCCCTTGGTGCCCACTGGGAAGCTGCTTTCCCCATCTCCTCTGACACACCCGACACTCTCAGCTCTGCCCACACCGAGTCACTCTGGCCTTCCCTGCACCCACCAGCTGGGTGACCTTGGACAAGTCTCTTCGCTTCTTGGTGCCCCTATCTGGAAAATGGAGATAACATTTTCCCTATTTGGAGATTGTGAGGATTCATTGACACAGTGTGTGTGCATGTGTAAATGCATTGGAAGTGCTGGCACACAGTGAGGACTTGATAAAGGGCGGCTTTAACGTGTGTGTCCTGTTGGCAGTGAATGGTAGCTGGCATTGCCAGTATTCCCAGGGGAGCGGCAGGAGTGGGGACATTGGCAAAAGGGTAGAGGGGCGGGCAGAGAAGCCCCGAAAGAAGGGCTGGGGAAAGACATCGCAGAGTTATGGGATGCCTATGGGCCTGAGACCGCCTAGACTAGCCCTCTGTGGCACCCCTGCTATAGACCGCATCAAGGACACCCTGAAGGACGTGAGGACACCCTCTGCTGATGTTCCCAGGGCTCTCGACCCTGAGAGCTGAGGTTTGTCCCCTGCCAAGCCCAAGGCCTCCCCACCCATTCATGTTTTTTCTTTGATGCGATGTTCTGGAAAGTCCAGAGCCGAGGGGAGCAAAATGGCAGCTAGATGGGACCGTAGGCTCAGGGCCTACTCCAAATTCCCAACACATTACAGAGACAGCAGGAAGCCAGGAAGGGTCCCTCATCCCGGTTGCCTCAGAAGCCATCTCCTGGAGAAGAACTGCTCTCGGCAGCCACCATGACTATCTGCAGCATGGCTGGGAGGGGTCCCAGGAGCCCCAGCTGCGGAAGGGGACAGCACTCCATCCCTTCATAGAGGGCAGAGACTGCGGCTCAGAGGAAATGATATTAGCAGTATACACTTTTATGATAATTTAAAAATCTGGGGGAAAGGTAACACCTTCACATGGATGATGAATCTCCTTTCACTCCCACAAGACACCCGATTACAAGTTTCTTAGAGTATGTCTAGGTACATTCAAGCAAACCTGAGCCTGTAGTGTGATTTTCCTACTTCTCCCCAGAGGCAGCATGCTGTATACGCAGCTGCGCCACACAGTCCCCTCAACACTGATCTGGGGTGTCTCTCCTTCCATTCCCAGGGACCTCATCCTTTTCAGCCTGACCACCTGCTCTGAGCATGCGCAGTGCCAGGGTGGTGGTGTGGGAGCACAGAGGTCCCTCATGAAGCCGAGACACCACCTCCGTGCATGCGTGCCATTGCCCTCCACTTTGCAGACAGGAATGCTGAGGTGGAGAGTGGAGAGTGGCCCGGCTGGTCTGGAGACAGGGCTTTGTTTTGTGAACTCCTTGAGGTTCCAGAGGGCAGGCCTCCTGATTTTATCTGACCCTCAGTTTGAAAGCAAACGCTAACCCAGTTTGGCTAGAAGACACAGTCAAACTAGAACTTTCCAGTCGTCAGTGAACACACATCCAATTGCACTGTTTCACCCCCATGATTAGGACTGGTCAGATGTGATCAGTGCTTATATATTTGCCATTGTTTCAGAATTCCACACTGTGTAAACATGATTATCCCCATTTTCAACACCAAGAACATGACTCTGGGAGGTTGAGCAACTTTGGTTACAGCCCAGGTATCGGGAGGTCCTCTTAGCAACCCAGACTGTCTGATCCCCCTTCTTCTAGCTTGTCCCTGAGATGGGAGAGGTGCTGGCTGCAAGGGCACTTTTCTTGAGGGTTGTGGGGGGTAGACCTGGGTCCCAAAATGGCGGCCATAGAGGCAGCCCATGCTCCCAGGGCCACTTCCTGCTCCCAGCCACTGCAGCCACATGCCAAGAGTCACAGGCCTGACCTCAGGGCCCCCCATCACCTGCAGGTGCCTCTCCTGGGAGCTGGGCAGGCTGAGGGCCTCCTTTGAGGAAAGAAGCCAGGGAAAACTGTCTGTCCAGGTGGTGTGTCTAACTGGCAGATTCCATCTGCCTAACAGGGCTTCATAAGAATTCTGGTGGAGAAACATTGCAGCTGGGGTGAGGATGAGGAGGGCTGTGGGCGGGGTGTTCTCCCTGTCACTCTCCCTGCAAAGGCACAGTGTAAGATGTACTGAGCCATTGTCCCAGAGCTGAGCCTCAGTGGAGTTAGACACAGGTGATGGGGGGCCCTGAGGTCAGGCCTGTGACTCTTGGCATGTGGCTGCAGTGGCTGGGAGCAGGAAGTGGCCCTGGGAGCATGGGTTGTTATATAGATGAGATCTTGGAAAGGAAAAAGAGATTCAGCCCAGAGGTGGTGGGGAGGGTGTGGTGAGTGTGACCTGTCCCGGGTACGGGGAAGGGACAGGGGAGTTATTTCATTTGTTTCCCCAGCAGGAACTCTGTGGCACAGATTTTATTCAGACAAGGAAACCAGGGCCCAGAGAGTTTTGGGTAGGTGGGTAGCCACCTTGTAAGTAGCCATCCTTCAGACCAAGGAGTTTGGGGTGGGTAGCCCCTTCTAACCTCAACCCGTCCCAGTTCCTCTGCTGGCCCAGGGCTGGCCACCTCCAGGAGTACCCTGCTCACAGCAGTGGACTAGAAATAACCACAGCTGAGCTCAAAATCCTACAGCAGTGGTGGCTGTGTGACCCAAGAGTCTCTCCTTCAGAAGGTTTCTACCTTAATTAGATGCCCAGAGGCCGTGGGCAGACTGTGAGGGCTGGGCTTGGGAATCCCCTAGGACTCTATGCCCCCAAAACTTCAGGGGCACATGGCTGGAAGAATGAAAGCGCTTTTCATGGAATTCCAACAGGAAACCCACGAGAACATTCCTGCCCAGATGATTCCAACAGGAAAACCACGAGAACATTCTTGCTGGCGAGTTCCAGCTGGGAGCTGGAGTCCATACTCCCTGCTAAGGAAACTGAGCACGGAGCAGAGGCTAGAGAGGAGAGCTTGCCGTACCCCTCAATAGATCCAAAGATTCCCTGACCTCTGACCCCGCTGGAGCTCAAGATCCTGGGGAGAGGTGGGTCATTTGGGAATTGGCCTATAGATATCATTCTTGCTGCCTTTGCTCAAAGTGGCTGTCATGCCTCCTGACTTCCGGGGACAGTGCACACTCCCTTAAAATGTTTGTCTTTTAGTGATGGCTGTGTCCCTCCCCTCCAAGGGGCTTCCTGATCAGCGTGAGAACCCGTAAGCATGTGAATCAGTCAGTCTGATGACATGGTACACATCTGCCTGCTGGGCCACCGAAAGCTATGGGAAGGGGTCTCATCCTCAAAAACCTTCCCCTGTAGTAGAAGCCTCCATCAGGAAGTGATTTAGAGTGCAAAAAGAGAAATGCCCCTAACCCCAGAATCATCAAAGCCATTCATGTTCATACGGCACCTGCTGCGGCCAGGCACTGTCAGGCCCAAGGCAGGCCGCCATAGTTCCTCCTCCTGAAAAGCCACTGGCTAACAGGAGAGACCAGGAGGCCAGTGGCTAGTAGGACAAGAGTCACAGCCAAAGTCTACATGAGATGCACACACACAGGACACCTGGCCCATTTGTGGGAGGAGGCCAGGGCAGGCTTCTTGGATGAAGTAGTACTTGAACATGCTGAGAGGGCCATGAGCTTTCAGGGCAGGGCTGGGAGGTGCTGGGGCTCCACCTAAGCCTGGTAATGGTGCTGAGGATTGGGGCTGCGAGAAGCCCTGGACAAAGGCAGGCAGAGAGGACCGAGCAGGTTTGGGGCACAGGAGAGCAGATGTGGGCATCACATGGGGTGGGATGGTCTGAAGGGGAGTGTGGGGAAGGACAGAGGGTCCCAGAGAGCTGGAGGGTCAGGACATTTGCTTGTGCTTCATGAAGGAGGGAGGAAGCCAATCTAAGCAGGGTAGAGGGTTGCGCTGAGAAATCAGGAAGGGGCTCAGTTTTTTGTTTTTGTTTTTGTTTTTCCAGTACTGAGAATTGAGCCAGGAGCATTCTACCTCTGATCTACACCCCCAGTCCTATTTTTTATTCTTTATTTTGAAACAAGGTCTCACTAAGTTGTGGAGAGCCTCACTAGGTAGCTGAGGCTGGCCACGAACCTGGATCCTCCGGTCTCAGCCTCCCAAGTGCTAGGATCACAAGCATGTGCCACCAGGCCCAGCTGGGACCCAGTTTTTAAGGGAGTCTCTGAGCTGGCAAGGGAAGAGTGAGACTTTGGGAAAATGAAAGAAATCCAGAATGAGCTCCTGAGACTCTCTTCTGTAACCATCCAAAATCCTACTCCCAAGTCACGAAGTGGTATCTCGTCCCTATGACCGGCATCAGGGCTTCTTGGGGCTTCTCGGGGCTGGCAACAGCAAGGGCAGCCATGGCTCAGGTGGGAGGGAATGGGTGCCACACCAAGCCAAGAAGAACCAGGGGCAGGAACTTAGGGGCCAGGAACACAGTCAGGGACAGACACAATGCCATCAACTTGTGGGGTCGAGAGCTGAAACACCATAAGCCAGGGTCAGGGTGAGAGAGGGACAGGCGTGTCACCAGAAAGAAGAACCTGTGGCCCTTAACCAAGTCATCAAATGGGAGGGTGGGGCCAGAGGCCATAGCTAGCAGATCTGAAGTGCACTGGGGCAGGTTGGTACGGGTCCATGAGCCAATTGTTTAATGCAGCAACTTTGCAAAAAAGTTGTTAAAGCCAGAATGCAGATCTTTACACTGTGGAAATTAGCAAATGCCACAGACCAAGGTTATGTTTTGTTCCCCAGAGAGAGAGTTGAGACCAGGGTCTCACCTGCACTCCACCATGTGCTTCATGCCTTTGTTTCCCTCTGCAAATGAGGGCTCCCACCCTGCCCACCACAGGATTTTCAGCGGCCAGATAAGAAATCACAGCTGGATGTGCCTCTGCAGGACAAAGCGGTCCAGAGTGAGGCCATGGTTCGTGGATTTCCTAGCGTCTGTCTGATCTAAATTTAGGCCCTTGTAGTCTATGTTGGCTCCCAGCCATGGCCTTTCCTTCCTTCCTGCAGGCTCCACAGCACAGGCACAGGAAGCCGCTGCCACAAGGCGCTTTGCCCTTTGTTGTTTCATCTGTGAGATTGTGTGCATGCCTTCTGATCCCCCCACACCTTCCCTGTGCCTCCTCCCACCACGACTCCCCTCCTGCTGAGAAGCTCTCTAGGCTGCCCCACCCCCACTCAAGGCATCCCCTGTCTTATGTCTTATCCATAGTTTTGTCAGCTCTTGGCCCAGCCACTGCCTAGAATAGCATGTCCTCCACACTGGGATAACTCCCACAAACTTTTCTAGGTCCCATCTATACCCTAAGGAGGATGCCTGCTTACCCACCCTCACAGGGCCTGTAATAAGCCTCTATGTCTTTCTGCAAGTAATAGCAACTCCACCCCCAGTCCCAGGGATTTAATCTGGAAAGTTACTGGTTGCCTACAAACAAGTCTTGATGTGGGCAGTCCTCAAGTTGACTTTGCAAACCCAAGAAGCCAGCACATCTAAGTTCTCTCCATTTTCCCCTTATGGCCACAATATGACTGTCACAGCTCCAGATATCACAGCTGAGGACTCCTCCAAAGTCCAGATGTAGGGTGATGGTCAAGGTGCAAAGAGTTCTCTTTCTGTGCTTTTCTTATCTGGTCGGTGATAAAAGCTGTCTAAGAAGTTTTCCCATTCCTACTCCCTCAACTTGATGTTGACTTCCATGAAGTTGTCTACCATAACTTAGGACAGGTAAAATAAGCTGTTTCCATATAAGTGGCTCACCTGTAAGATGGAGCATGATTATACTTATCCTATGAGGTCATAGCAGGGAACTTGCACACTATCAATGATCCTTATCATTTTTCTTGATAAAAAATAAATTGCAGAAATGTAAGAGTCCTAAACTCCATTTAAACCTAAGACTAAACTGCATTCCTGGAGGCTTTCTAGAGCAAGTTCCCCACTGCTGAGCCCCAAAATATTGTATATTATCCCCAAATCAGATCTTCTCATTCTATGGACTGATGGAGACTGGCAATTTCTCTTCATTGTTTGTAACAATGCATAATTAAATATATTGTATATTATATCATGCTAGAAACTTTAGGATTTAGAAAGTATTGCATTTCTTAAACTTTTCAAACTAAGTTACATCTAAGCAAAACCCTCATTTTTCAAGGTTACAGAAAGTTGATGGAGACGGTTCCAGAAGAAGGTAGGGTTTGTCCCACCCATGAAAACAAATCATAGGGACTTAGATGTCAACCTGTGGTCGTCTCTGATGCTGCCCACGTGGTTCACACACAGGAGTCAGCTCTAGTGGGAGGGAGGTTTGAGCTGGAGACCTTCTTCGAGGCTCCTTAGCCTTGGCACCTGAGGCCAGGGTGGACACAGGGCAGCTCCCACCACCACCCAGGGTCCCTTCACCTCAGTAACTCTTCAGGTACAGATTCGTGGTCCCATAGACCTTCTGACACTCCTCCTCCTCAGTGCAGGAGGTCTCATGAGCCCCAAAGGCCATGCCTCAGCCCTGGTTGTCTCTAGACACCCCTGTACCCTTCATGGGCATAGGCCTTCCAAATCACAAGGCAGCCACCCCAGCCTGACAAGTTCTCCATTCAGTCGGAAACAAAGACTCAGGGCTGCTCCTTCCCTTCTCCTGATAAGGAAAGTCCAAACCTCAAGAACTCAAAAGCCAAACTCTCCAGAAGGGTAGAGGAAATGGTATTTCCTCCTTTATCTGGATAAGCCTGCAACCTAGGAAATGCAAAAATGAGACCAAACTTCTCGTCAGGTTGCTCCACTACATTACCTGGAAATCAAATCTGTCACCACATACGTTTGTATATGGAGAGCAGGAGATTCCAGAGGCAGTGACTGATTGGCTCACCGCTTTATCACAATTAGAGGCTCAGAACATGAGCAGTAAGCCTCAGTAACTATTAGTTCAGTAATGACTTTTTTTTTTTTTTGCAATACTGGGGATTGAACCCAGGGCATTCTACCTCCGAGCTACATTCTCGGCCCTATTTTTTAATTATTTATTTTGAAACAGGGTCTCACTAAGTTGCAGAGAGCCTCACTAAGTAGCTGAGGCTGGCCGCAAACCCGGATCCTCTGTTCTCAGCCTCCCAAGTACTGGGATTACAAACATGTACCACCACACCCGGCTCAATAATGACTTATTAATCAGAACTCTATATTTAGATCAATATTGTAAAAAAAAAAAAATGATCAACTGGTTCTTGTGACTGAGAAAACTGAAAGCAGCTGTGTCTGCAGATGAACGCTGTGGTCAAGTGTGATTCTTCAGGCCTTTGGCCTGGTTCCTTCTCTATAGTGGCTTCACTCTGCCCCCAGCTTCTCTCTGTGTCCTCGGGCAATGGCTGTAGCAGTTTCTTGGTCCTCCCTCTCAGCATCTCAGAGCAAGAGTGACTGTCTTCCCAGCATCCATAGCTTGAATCTTAAGCCAGACTTATTGCAATATGTATCTATCCCAGAACCAATCACTTGATCAAAAGAATTGTGTTCTCAGCCTGGTCACCTGGATGACATACCCCCAGGGGAGACATGACAAGAATCAGTTTCACTAAGAAGAAAGGGAACCTCTAATAAAAATGGGAGTTACAACCAGACAGTGGCACAGGCCTGTAATACCAATACTTAGAAGGCTGAGACAGGAGGATTGCAAGGTCAAGACCAGCCTCAGTAACTTAGTGAGGCCCTATTTCAAAGTAAAAAAATAAAAAGGGCTAAATATTTAGTTCAGGGGTAGAATGCTCCTGGATTCAATCTCTAGTACCCCCCCCCCAAAAAAAGAGTGGGGAGTTGCAGCCAAGCAAAGAGAGAAAGCACCTTAGAGAAACACTAGCCTCTGCCCATACAGTGCATGCTGCAGACTCAACATGATACAGTGTTGGCAGCTGCTATGGTTTTAACCCTCCCCCCTTCAAAAAAACACCTCACATTAAAATGTAACTGCCACTATCATAGTTGAAGGTGATTAGGTCCTGGGGTCTCTGGCCTCATGAATGGATTAATTTCCTCATTGAGGAAGTGCACTAGTTATTGTGGGAATTGCTTTGTTATAAAATCTCTCTCTCTCTCTCTCTCTCTCTCTCTCGTGTGCCATGTGATGTTCCCACGTGTGTTATGATGCAGCAAGAGGACTGTGGTCCCCCAATCTTCTACTTCCTAATCTTCAGAACTGTGAGAAATAAATTTCTTTCCTTTATAGGTTACCCAGTCTGTGGAATTCTATTATAACAGCAGAAAACAGACTAAGACAAGAGCTCAGGCTGTGGGAATGTGTATTCAGCTAGTTCAGTCGAGATGGATGTGTTAGTTAGGATAAGATAGCCGCTGTAACAAACAGTCCCCAAACCTCAATGGCTTACCACACCAGATTCACTTGTGTTACAGCCCAAAGCAAGGGGCTGGGGTGCTCAATGGTCTCCATCCCCACCCCCCTCTGTTAAATGACTTCCTCATCTGCTGGAGCTCTGCAGTCCTGTGCCTCTAGTTGCCGAGTTGGAGAAAGGCAGAGTGCATGGGAAGGTCATGCAGGAAGTTTCTGGGAGCTTCACCATTGGTTGTAACTTTGTAACCGCACATGATGACTCATGCACAGGTAGGCTAGAAAAATATTCGGAAAGAAAACCAAGCATCATTTGGTGAGTTCACAGTCCTACCAAATTGAGGGAGGGCCCTTCACAGGATTGAGGTGGCTTTGGGAGGTAGTTGAGCAGTAAGGCTGGAAAGGGGGACATGGAACTCTAGGCTCCCAGCCTTTCCCCTCCAGGTTTTCCACCTTGGACAGGTCCCTCTCTGGGCTTCAGTTTCCTTTTCTGTCAAATACAACTAACCTCCTCTATGAGTCCCTTTCAGTGCAAACATTCTCTGTGTCCTCACCATGAGCCTCCATATCTTCTAGCTCTGTCCCTAATTTCTGCTTTAACTTCACAGTCCCCCACTCCAGTCCTCTTTCCTCCCATTGTCTGACATCCCAAACGCTTTTCTCATTGATTCTTTGTCTCTTTGCCTGAGAGTGAAGCTACTAGAAGGGGCATCTTTTTGTGTCATCCCGAGTACCTAGAAGAGTTCTTGGCTCATTGTGAGACTCAAAAAACACTTATGGAATGAATAAATAAATGAGTTCTAAAGCACTTCTCTGAATAGCAAACAACCTATAAATCATAACAGAACAACACTGCCATCTGATGTCAGCAACTTGAATTGCAAGCACAAACTCAAGGGGGTGGGGCATGTAAGGAGGAACAGAAAGTCTCCAGGGACAAGCCTTGTTCAATCAACTCTATTTCATTGCCTCTAACACCACCATCTGACTGGATGGCCCAATAAGCCCACAGGGTATGACTTTTGCATGCTACTCCCCTGCAAAGCTCTGTGGGCCCCTGATGGTCCATTCCTTAGTTCCTCAGATGTGCCAAGCACTCCTAAAATAAATCGTGGTAAAGGCTGTCTCTTGAGAAGGTGGAATATTAGAAGAAAAAAAAAAAAAGACTCAAGTCCTGAGAGAGAACAAAAGAGAGAGCACATGAAGCGTTTGACCATGAAGGAGGACTGAGGGGGGCATAGGGAAGAAGGAAAGGCTACCTCCAACCAGACCTACCTCCAGCCTAACTTGGAATTCACTTTGGCTCCTCATCTGTTCTCGTAGAAGGGTCATCCTATCTTTAATTTTTAGAGTTAATGACTAGAAAGGACACCGCTCAGAGACCTGGGTCCTCAGTCAGGGTTTCCTCATTCCTAAACAGTTGCTCTAGCATGGAGGAGCCTCTCTGAGAGGGCTTGGCCTGATGATCTTTTCTTCCTGCAAGCCCAGATGTGTATGCTTCCAGGATTGTGCAGAACTTAGAAGATGGGTTGGGCCTCTGATCCCAAAGAGTCCCTGGCAAGTGGGGGCACAACCCATCAGAACCGTCTACAAGCTATGACAATGTATGTGAGCAAGTGTCAAATCAGATGTTCAGGCAAAAGGGAGAGTTCACTGGGAAGCCTCCCTGGAGGGGCTGAGGTTCCTGTGGTCTCTAGTTCACCTACTCTGGTGGTCAGAGTATCTAAGCCCTTGGGAAAAACCAGCTCCTCTTAGCACCCAGAGTTGGGGCGGGGGGGGGGAGGGGTGATGACAACAGCGAGCTCCCTCATGTGGGTGTCATTGAGATGTAGACCTGGCCACCTTGGGACATCGGAGCATGGGATGCCTGGAACACTTTAGGGAACCCACAGAGACCTGCATGGCTCCTCCCTCCCCAGCCCTCCTCTGCTACTGCTACTCTCAGCAGAGACTCCTCCCTCCCCACTTGTTTGCCTCCATCCTGGAGCCTGGTAGAAGAACTCAGGCCTGACACTGGGAGATGGAAGAGGAGACGTCACTATTAAGTCTAAATACAGATCACATATTTTCTATGAAAACTTAGCAGCCAAACTGACATGTACTATAAGTATAAAAAAGGGATTTTGTCCAAAAAGGGGGTTAAACACCTTAATAATTTCTATAATGGTCCCATACTAAAATTATGTACTTGATATATTAAGCTAAATAAAACATACTGTTGACATTAATTTTGCTCCTTTTTGTACTTTTTCAGTGTGACTACTAGAAAATTCTTGATTACATATATAGCTCAAATTTTATTTCTATTGGGCAGAGCTGGTTTAAAGTGTGCTCAGGGATAGAAGCTGCACATACTATTAAATAAAAACTATAGGAAGCCATTGTTTTGGACTAAACTCCTGTATTGGGCTCCAAGAGACTAGATTAAAGTCAAAATGGAGTCAGTCATACTAAAAGTCAAATGGAAAATAAGGGTTATCTGACCTTCTAGGAAACCAGACAGAAATGAGAGATGGCAAATTTCTCAAACAGGCCAGTTCCAATCAAATAATAATGACATTCCTTTGCCCTTATTCTTGCACACACAAAAAAAGGCATCCTGAAGAAGCCTGATGTTAACTTATCAGTTGTTTGTCTGCTGTTCTGTCTTTCTGACCATGCCTTACAAGGAAAGTAAGTCTGAAATGACCAATCTGCTTTTTGTCTTTTACTTCTGCTTTCTTCAGCCCCTTTCTGTCTATAAAACTGACCTCTCTGCTCCCCTCACTGGGATAGTATTCTGTTTTATAGATTGAAGTGCTGCCTAGTTCTAGAATAAAAAATAGAGCCAACAAGATCATTAAATTGTAATTTTGTCCTTTGACAATACAAAACACTTCCCAGTCTCACGAGATAATAGATAATGTCACAACGTTGGATGTGGCTTAATGCAACCTGAGTCTAGGCGCCAAGAGTTAAGAGCTCAAAGGAGAAGGAAAGGTCCCAGGGCTGGGGAGGAAGGCAGTGACGACAGGATGGAAGCACCCTGACCAGCAGGGAGGCTGGGATGGGGTCACGAAGCAGAGGCCACTCTACTAGATGGCTTCAGTGTGCTGAGGGAGGCATGACTCAGGCCTGGCAGGATGCAGGGACCATGGAGTCTCAAGAAAACATGAAAGATGGGTCATGGTTCCCACCTGTGTCTCCAGTCACAACTCCATTCATTACCTAAGACCAAGGGGTTGGAGGAGGAGAGGGCAGCAGGAGATTTCCGAGTTGAATGCTGGGAACATGGGTGTCACTCCCAGAGAGCAAGGGGCCTTTGACCCCAAGTCACTTTGCAAATTCAAAGCCAGGCCAAATGCATCCTCTAACTTGGTCTAAAATACAGCTCTTCAAGGAGCCTGTTTGCTAGGGGTCCTTGTGCCAAGAGTCCAGGCTGCACTGGACAAGGTGCTCTGCCCTGGTCCCAACCCCATAGCTCAGCCTCCCTGTCCAGCCTTGTCTCAAACAGCTTCCTGGCAGCTGTAGACCTGGGTCCTGGGAGAAGTCACAGTGGGACACACGTGTTCCTGTCTGAGATGAATTCATTACATCTGGACACTGTGGAGTTTAGTGGAACAAGGCTGCGGGGGCGGGAAACATGAAGCCGCAGCTAAAAAAAAAATGCTTGCGCTTGCATTTTGCAGAATTTCTGGCATGATCATCCCTGGTCAGCAGCAGACCTTTCTGAGAAGAGCTGGGACCTCTGTGGTCCTGGCCCAGGCCTGTGGGATGGGCTGCCTAGGGCCTAGGGGAGCTGGAGCTGAGTGCAAGTTGGATGTTGAATCATCTTAGGAAGGGCCAGCTGTGCTTTTGAGCCCAGGCCTGAAGGCTGCCCAGAGGCTGGACCAAGGGGAACCTGAAGTCCACCAGGCCAGAGGGGGCACCAGAGCATCCATTCTAGCACCACGGGAGCCAGTCAGGCCACAGCCTAGAAAACACTGATTCTGCAACCCTGAAGGTGCTTTGCCTTGTGGGGCCTCATTGTGGGGGAGACCTCTGAAATGAGAGCGCTTCTCCACTATTGTCTCAATGGCCCTGCATGCTTGCTTCCAGAAAGAGGAAGGCTTAACAACATAAGCCCTTCCTAAAAACAAATCTCATAGTCAGGCACTGTGGGGAAGTGAGAAAGAGCTGAGAATCTTTAAATCTTGGCGCAGAAAGAGCTTTAAGAAGCTATAAAGGTAAAAATGCTTTTCAATGTAGAAATTCCTGTAAGGACACACCTGGCTGTTCCAAGTAGCCATTGTCCTCTAAGCATAAACAGTTGAACAAAAGCAAAGACACACACACAGCACAGGACACACAGAAGTGCTAAGGTGGCAGCCCAGGATATGAAGTGCCACAGGAGCCCTGAGCCGGGATGACAGAGTGACAGGTGTGATCGGTGGGAGTGGGACTAGGCAGGGAAGACCTCCCAGAAGAGGGGACTAGAAGTGGCCCATGCAGGATCTGGGGTCAGGAAGAAGAGACAGGGAGGTGGAACTGTTTGAAAAATGAAAAAAAAAAAAAAAAAAAAAAAAAAAGAGGAAGAAGGAAAAACTAGAGAGGCAGCAAATTCAACAACCCCCACTGATGCCTAAAATTCTACCAATAAATTTTCATTTGGGGGGATTAAGTTTTGTGTTCTCTAACTTGATCTTCCAAAATGAAGCTTTCCTTGCCGAGATAATATGTGAGAGCCTGAATAGGATGGAGGGTGCTGAAATCAAACAACAGTCAGATAGGAGAGGAATGAAGGCAAACTGCTAATGTCACAATTTTGCCAAAGATGAGCCAGTTTGACCAGCTGCTAGTCATTTTAACAAAGCTTCGATGGAAGGCCAGAGGAGAGAGATTGATTGGCCCAGGGGTCAGGGGATGCTTCATAATCTGTGTGGATCTTTTGCCCGTTGGCTTCAGGAAAACCATGACATTTCCCTTCCAGTTTCCCCAAAGCTCAGCCTTCAAAAAAAAATCCCCAAAGTCTAAAGAGAAGCAAGGTTGCTCTCATGGGATGTGTTCCCGCGGGCCTCTATGGGTTCTCAGTGATCTCAGCCTTTCTTCCAAAGGCCACACAGGAAAAAAGCCCTTGAGAAAGTTTCGCAGCAAAATTGTTAGGATCCTGGGCTCTGGAGTCAGGCCACCCAAGCTGGAGTCCTGTCTCTACTGGCTGGATCTACGACCTTGACCTCTATCTCTCTGAAGCCAAATTTCCTCATTTGTAAAATAGGGCTTGTGATAGTACTTATCTCATTCAGATGTCATGAGTGTTACACAATATAATGCACCTGGAGGACTTAGAATGCCAGGCATTGTGCTTGAGAAATCCTTAATTTTTCCCCCCTGCAGTACTAGGGATTGAACTCAGGGGCATTCTACCTCTGAGCTATACACCCAGCCCTATTTTTTATTCTTTATTTTGAAACAGAGTCTTACTAAGTTGCGGAGGGCCTCACTAGGTAGCTGAGGCTGGCCGCGAACCCAGATCCTCTGGACTCAGCCTCCCAAATGCTGGAATTACAAGCGTGCGCCACCACGCCCGGTTTGAGAAATTCTTAATATTATCATCACCGATTTTCTGCAACCAAAGAATCCTCTGTGTACCTAACAAGAATAATTTTAATATCAGTCTTTCATTTGTTCAATACTTATTCACCGAGCACCTACTTAAGGAGAATTTTATAAGGAATACAAAAACCACAAAGAGAGCTCAGAAAGCTTTCCTGTTCTCAAAGGATGTACCACCTACATAGGAATAATAAGACATGGTCCCAGAGGACTACAACATGGGGCATGGACAGGAGTGTCCACTGAACCTACACGGCCCTGTATCCTTTGGACTTAATTAGGCTACAAGCAACTAAAAATCCAAAATGAAGGTGGCTTCAACAAGAGGGAAGTTTATCTTTCTCTCCTATAACAAAGTCAAAAGGTGAACAGTCAAGAACTGATATTGAGGCTCAACTACTGCTAAGGATCCAGGCCATCTCCAAACATGATTCTAACCTCATCCTCTGACATGGTTCTTGAGCCTCAGCCCCACCATCATTTTTATCATCACTGTCTTCATCACAGAAACCATGCTGACCACTCTCCAGACATTAATTCATGTAATCCTCCCCATAGACCTATTATGTAGATATTCTTTCTATTCCATTGTACCGCAAATAAAATCACAGCATGAAAGAGGTGAGGTAAGTTTTCCAAGGTCACACAACTAACAAGTGGCAGGGCCAGGATTTGAACTTGGGCAGTCTGGCTCCAGAATCTAGCTAGCAAGAGGAAGCAAAGGGCATTCCCTTCCCTTGAATGATACTTTAACTAGAACTTAGTCACACGGCTATATCTGCTACAAGAAAGGCTGCATTTAGTCTTTATTCAGGATAGAAAAACAAAACAAAACAAAACAAAAAACCCTGGGAGTTCTGTTGCTAAATAAGACTGGAAACAAATATTGGGGACCTCCTTGCAGTTTCTGGTGTGGACCTATCTCAGTGCACCCTTTCACCCAAAGCAGGCCACCCTAGAAATCATTCTGGATAATGTGACCCCTGCCCCTGCCCCTAGAGAGGCCGGTCAGAGCTCCTGAACTGGGATCAAGAGAGAGATTCCATCTCTCCATCTGGACTGTGGCATGTACCCTTGAGTGCTGTGGGGAGTGGATTGCAGCCAAGTGTGCAAGGCCACAGTCTATAAAGAGAGTAATTAGATGGATATTCACAGAGAGAACTCTACCCCAGAAGTATTTCTAGATGCCAGTGCCAGAGTTCCTGAGCGGCTGTTGCATTCCTGCCCTTGGGTGTTCTTAGACCCACCCACCCCTATGCTCACGTTACAATCCCCTTGTTTGCTCCAGTGGGTTTCTGATTATTGTTCAATTGCCTTCAGAGAATTCTACCTCCAGAACCAGGCAGACGTGATAAGGCTGTGGAGTTATGGAGGAGGGAGAGACTGAGGTGGCCCAGGTGGTCAGGAGAGTCAGGAGAGGCATCATTACCCGGGGTCTCAGTGCAGACACATAAAGTGCTGACCACAGACCAGACACTTCCAAGTGTTTAGGTGCAGTCTTGCTTCGTCTGCACAATATCCAATGAGGCAGAGCTACTATTTTTTTTTCTTTTTCTTTCTTTTTTTTTTTTTTTGCAGTACTGGGGATTGAACTCAGGGGCATTCTACCTCCGAGCTACACCCCCAGCCCTATTTTTTATTCTTTATTTTGAAACCGGGTCTCATTAAGCTGTGGAGTGCCTCACTAGGTAGCTGAGGCTGGCTGCAAACCTGGATCCTCCAGTCTCAGCCTCCCAAATGCTGGGATTACAAGCGTGCGCCACCACACCCGGCTTGATCAGAGCTACTATTAATGTCCTCATTTTACAGACAAATAAACCAAGGTGCAGAGGGTTAAGACACTTTCTCAAAAGGTCAGTCTTACCTAGAGGTGATAGAACCAGGTGCTGTAACTGGTCAATCTGGTTGTAGATTTCAAGCTCTTAAGTATCATTTGGGTTTGGGTGTTTGGTGTCTGGGCTGGGTCTGGAACAAAGCATAGAAGTAGGACAGGCAAAGCCAGGACTGTCCATGCCAGGCAGAGGCATGTGGGAGCCACAGCACTCAGTGGATACAAGGATGATCAGGGGTTCGGTGGGGGACAGAGTCTGGAACAGTTGCCACATGCAGTTCCAAGGAGCGAAGGGAAGCCACCAGGCTGGACGCGGAGTGGGGAGCCAGTTCAAGGGGAGGACTGTGAATCGATGGATGGTAAGGAACTGGGTGCCACTTTGGAGGCATTCGGAGCTATGGAGAGTGTTGAAGGTGGGGAGCAACGTGCTCTGGGATGATCTGGGATCAGATCATCACCAGAGAGGAAAGATGGGAGGCTCTTACTCTAATGATCCAGCACCTGGGACTTCAAAGAGGAAGGAGAAGAGAAGATGAAGATGTGATCTTTAGGGGTAGAAGCAGGACTCAGGGCCACTTGAGAGATAAGATACCCAGAGCCATTCCAGAGGGTCTATGACCCTAATGGTGGGGTGGAGATGGGGGGTGATGAGTTTAGGTTGGGCCACATGAGTCTGAGGTGCCTGGAGACACCCTGCGGAGAATCTTACAACAGAAACATGGGCGAGAAGTCAGACTTAGACTTTGAAGTCATACACACAGTGGGATTCCTGAAGCCATGGGTGCCAATGACACCCTGAGGAGAGAGATGTGTGACCAGACCTGGTCGGGAACGGGAGGCGCCTGCTGAGCACTCCGCACAGTTAGGAAGTGCACGTTCTACAAGACCAGAGCAGGCTTTCCAGGAAAAAGGCAGGACCCTTGGGGCCAAGCATGGCAGGGTTAGGAGGCTGCGGCCTCTGTTGGGGGCCAGCCCTCAGCTCCCCACAGACCCCAGGCCTGTCAGAGCTCCCGCAGGCTTCCTGTTGGCCCAGCTGTGGCTCCAGCACTGGGGATCTGCAGAGTCAAATAGTTTAGATTTATGATGGAAAATGGCTCCGGGGCCTGGGGCAATTTACTGCTCACAAACGGATTCCAACTTGTCCATTAAAGCGCCTCATTCCATCCCCGCACCCAGGCATGTTCGCACCTCTGGTGAGGAGGCAGGCCTGCCCAGATGATTAGCCTCTGGGCTCTGTTCCTGGGGAGTGGCATGCCCTCCTAAAGGAAGACCTGACAGCCTTCAGAGTCAGGGTCACAGCCGCAAGGCCCAGCGACAGTGTGTCTGCCCCAGCCTGCCCAGTGCAGGGACTAGGGCAGGCCCCAGCCCCCTGGAGGGAGGCACGGCAGAGTTGGGTAACAGAGGACTTAAGGTTTCACTGACAGGTACTGCCATTTAAGAACTGCATGATCTGAGCAAGCCCCCTGGCCAGAGAGCCATTCCTCTTCTGTGAACAAGGAGCAGTGAGTTGCACCTCAAGAGGGTGTCCTGGTGACTAAATGAAGGAGGTAGGTGAAGCATGAAGTTCTGCGCCAGGCTGGCACTCAGTAAACCAGAGTGATCATCATTGCCAGCCGGCCTTCAGTCTGGCCTCTTCCCCAAAACACGAGTGAAGCGGGACATCTATCACCGTAGGGGATGACTACGGACGGGAAGGTCCCAGGACAAGAACCAAGGAGCGAGTTGGTTACTTCTCTCCGTTTTTAGCCCCGTTCCCCCCTTTGCCTGCTTTCTGGAGACAGATGGGCTGGGAGAATCTTCACCCTGGTCCCTTCTCTGGGCTGCAGCCTCCTCTGTCAGGCAGGCCTCCATGGCTCCTTCCCAGGCCCCAGCCAGCAGCTTAGAAAACCTTCCCAACGTCTCCAGGAACCAGAGCAGTGTGAGAACCAACCCAGGGGAAGCTCTTGCTACCAGCCAGGCCTCCAGACAGCCCCTGGTGAGGGTGCACAGGGAGGTGGGCTAGACCCAGCCAGGTAGGGGAGGAGAGGACCACGGGTGGGCTTAAATAGGCAGCCGGTGTCTTCGCCAGGTCTTTGTGCCCATGATTTCTGCTGCTCTCCTCCACCATTATGACCCCATCTCCCTGGCCATGTCATCTTAAGGAGTCTCTGTAAATATGGAAGCAATTGACCAAGACTTTGGAACAATGCCGAATTCTTCACATTCTTGCCTAATTTTCGCCTCCCTGGGCCGCCTGCCTCCCCATCTTGGCTCAGCCCAGCCACAGGCAGCCCTCCCCTGTCTCTGGCTCTAACATCAGCGTCAGTTATTTTCTTCGCTGCTGCTTCTGACTTTCAAAATTGGGACTGGAGCCAGGGTGGAGAAACAGATTGGGGAGTTTGTAGTGCCCCTACCCCATCCCAAGTGAGCGCTGAGCAGAGTGTGAGGAGGCCCCCAGGTTCTCAGCCATGGCGCCCCCTCCGCAGGGAGTGGGAGGCTGGATGAAGGTAGTGGTGAAGGGAGGCCAGCTATGAGCCAGTGCCCCCACCCTTCTACCCTGACACACACTCTCTGGGACAAGGGTCATAAGCCAAGGTGGTGAATGCCAGAATCACTCATCAACTGTGCTGAAGACCCAGGTGGGTCATGGGGGGGAGGGGAGGGATAGTGGGTGGGGCTTGTGATTGGCAGGAGACTCTGTTTCTGTCCCAAGAAGTTTTTGTAATGTGTAACTAGGGAGACAAGATGAACAAATGTGAGTCATTTACAAACTGAATAAGATGTAGGATTTTAAAATCTGAGGTTCTGGAAATGAGTCCCATCAGTGTTTGCAGCAACCCAAGTGGAAGTCCTGGAAGGTTACTGCAGGGGAAGAGGTGAGGGGACACAGCACAGGGAAGGAGGCAGAGTAGCCAACCCCAAGCACCAGTCATGAGACTATGCCTCAGCGCGGTGTCTATCCATGAGCAGCTGTGGCCAGGATGGTGCTGGGGAGCCTGCCACTTAGATTTCATTTTCCTCTGAGCCCTCTCTGGCTACTGAGCATGAGACTGAGGCAATCTTGCCCTGGACTGCCCCGTGGCCCTTTCTCTGGCCCTCCTGGTCCAGCTCACAGTTGTTTCTAAGCCTGTCTCTCTTCCCTCTCGAGCTCTGATTTATCACTGTGACCCCCATATTGCTGGAGTGACTGAGCCAATGTTTAGCAAACAGAGGCAAAGTCTCAGAATGGATCTTTTCAACTCCCTGGCATGTGTTTTCTTTGCTTTGACTGGGCATTTGCAGACAGAAAGGCCCGGCAGAGGGTATTATCTGGTTCTCCAATCCCAACCAGAATCCCCCAGGGGGTGCTGGGCCCCAGTGCCTCATTCCTGGTATGGAAGAAGCTTCAACTTCAAGGAGAGTTGTAAACAGGAAGTATCAGAGCCAAGTCCCCCATGTTGGGGTGCTAGAGTGTGTGTGGGGGGCCGGGGGGTGATGTGAGCTCATGGCCAGAGGAGAAAGGGAAGCTCATTTGAGACAATGATCTCTGAGGTAATGGAAGATGGTCCAGCAGACATTGACTCTTATGGTCAATTGCAGAAGCAGCTCCACCCGAGGTCTTAGGGCCCCTGATGAAAAAGCAGGGAGTTCCCTCCCAACACCCGCATTCCCATCCCATCATCAACACAAAGGGCAACTAAGAAGGCCTTCGCCTATACATCTGGCTAATATCTGAGAGCAGAAGCCAGGGCCAGCAGACAGTTTCCCAGAGCCACCCTGGCCAACGAAACCCCAGTCTGCAACCCCACAACGGCATGGGAGGAAACCAAGAGCATGCCATCCAAGATAAAGCTTTCTGTCTGATTTGTGGTTCTGCTGAAGCCATGTTCTTAATTGTCCAAATAAACCGTTTTCTGCCTGGAGGCCAGGACACACCAAAACACACCACTTCCATTTCCAGTACCAACTGGGTGCTACAGGCAGGAACCTGTTTTCCAAGTCACAGCCAGCTCTCGTTTGTGCTCAGTGGCCATGGCAGCCAGCAGGGAGGGCTGGCAGTGGAACTTCCCAACCCAAGGTTGGAAGACCTTCACTCACAGCCATGCCACCTACCCCCAGGTGGCCTGCCCACGCTGCCTCTCCTCTGGGCATTGGTTTCTGCACCTGTAAAATGGGAGAGATGGGTGAGTACCCTGATTCTCAAAGTGTGTCCTCTTCAGCATCAGAATCATTTGAGAACTTCTTAGAATTCTTAGGCCCCATCCTTACTGAACCAGATGCTCTCAGGCAAGGCCTACAATTGTATTTTAACAAGCCCTCTAGGAGATTCTGATGTGAGCTGAAGTTAGGAGAGATACAAACTTCTGTCCAGGTCTTAATGAGCCGTATTTCTCTTCCCATGAGCACTATTAACTTTAAAGGTGGCACTGTACCCTAAAGAAGCTCAGCCCTGCCCAATTCCTGTGTGCTTGCATTCAGCACCAACACAGCTCTGGGCTAGCCTGAGCTCTCATCTTGTGCCTATTGTGCTCTGGAATCCTCTCTGGGCTCAGGGATCTGGTTTCTGGGCATGATCTGGGCCCTGACAGCCTAGAGGAGCCCCAGTGTCTGTCATATCCAGGCAGACCACCAGGTCAGCGCCACCAGATTTTAAGGTGCCAAAGGGCTACAAAGATGACCATGCTAAACTGGCTCTGAGGGTCATTGGCATTATTGAAAGAACGAAGTATTTAAAATTGTTTCCTTGCCACCAACTTTAGAACAACAACAACAACAAAACCTTCAAGGAGAAAGTCCCCTATGGGGTATGGGGCCACCAGCTGTGAGTATATGAGTTCTCTGCCAAGGAACTTCTAGATACGGGAAAGCTGCTGAGCTGTGCAGATGGGGGTGGTGTAGGGGGGTGCTGAGACATTTCTCCCTGGCTTCGATCCAAGCCCTGGATCTGTCAGTGACATCCGCAGACATCTGATGGTCCTGGCATGGTGGACTGGCCTTCATGACTAGCATTCAGGACCTTGTTTTCTGGGAAATACTGGCCCTGAGCTGGGGCAGGCCAGCTCATAAGCTGAAACTACAGGGAAGGCCCAGGTCACAGTGAGCCGGGGCACCAGCGGGTCCCAGAGCAGAGGGGAACCTGGGGATCTGGGTTCAGAGACCCACGAGGGACAGAGGGAAGGCAAGAATCTGAGGCAGGAGCTGGGCAGACTAGGGGCCATCATGGCTTTGCACTCTGCTGGGCCCCTCCAGTCCTCAGTGCTTTCCCGGGGCTACTCCCTGCTGGTGACAGAGAGAGGTTCTTCTCTCCTTCTTGGGCCTGGGGTCACTTGAACCCTATGATCATTTTCACTGAGACCTGTTTCCCCCATCTCTGGGGCCTGTGATGAAGGTATCCCAGCGAGTTATTACAGGGAGAGGGAGGAGGGGCCCAGCTGACACATCTGTCACAAATCACTGGGAAAGGCTCAGACCAAAATTCATTTTGGACCTGGAGCCTCTGGGTCTGTTTTGGGAAAGTTGACTAATCCCATAATCCTGCCCACCAGGCAATTTTTCTGCCTGGCTTCCAAGTGGGAGTGGGAGAGGGCCCCAGGACAACTGTCCCGCTGAGGAATGTGTTCTCTTAAAGGGGAAAAGCTACCTTCATGCAGTTTTGTTTGTTCCATGGAGCACTCTGGTTTAGGAGTTGTTAGCAGTTGAAGGACAAGTACAGAGCAAAAGCAGAGGTGGCCTTGCATTCTTGGTTGGCAGCAGGGCCTCCAGTCTACTTCTCTCAGCCTCACTGCTCCAATCACCAGCGGAGGACCAGTGGCTCAGCCTCACCAGGAAGCTGGCTACAGCTGTGGAATCTCAGCCTCCTGCTGCAGTGGAGCGAGCGTGCATTGCAATGGGATCCCCAGGTGGTGCAAAGCCCTCACCTAGTCACCTCTGCCACCTGGAAGGGATGAGCCAGCCTGCTCTCCAGGAGCTGCCAGTCTTGGATTCAGACAACTCAGGTGGGATGGGAGGTGTGTCCTCAGTGCACCCACATGCTCAGTCCCATGGAGGACCCTGGCTGGGGCAGAGACCCCTCAATGCAGTGACCTGGCATACCCGTGCCTACACGTGCACATACACAAGCACACACTTACCCCCTCAGTGACTGCTGGTCATCAGGTCAGCAATGCACAAGTGATCACAAATACAAATTGAGACGAAAACCTCTCCAGGTCACAAAGAGCCAAGTCCTAGGACGTATGCAACCTGGGCTTGTCCGGTGGATGCCATTTTCCTTTGTCTGATGTTATCACTTCAGAGACCTCTTCCCTGGGTGGGCCTATAGGGGAGGAGGAGGCCAACATAAAAATATTGTTAAAAATCACACTTCAGAAGGAAGGAATCCTTTTCAGGTCATAGATACGAAAGAAAACAATGGTCTGAGAGTCAAACCCTAGTGAAACCCCAAAAGATTCTCTCCTGGTCTCTCACTTCCAGTGTGGCAATGAAGGAGAAGCAGCTCATAGGACAATTTTCTGGGCAGACTGCTTTAGGCCAGCTTTTCCCTGCCAGTCTCCTGAGTGAACACCTCATAATCTGTCTCCCATAGAGCTCTTGCAGTCCACAAAGCAGGAAGGGATATCTAGCTGGCAAATGGCATGCACTATCTCTTTAAGAGAGTGGCCTAAGAGTTTGTTTATGGTGATTTGTTTGGGTCTCAGTGGGAGGAAAGGAAGAAGATAAAAGCAAGTTGGGATACTAGAAAGAAAGAAAAAAAGGGGGGTGTGGAGGGGAGAGAATGCAGAAAAAGCAAGATTAGAAAGGCTAGTCCAAATGGAGAATTTATTTTTGCACAACAAGGATCCCCCCCCAACACACACACACACACACACACACACACACACACACACACACACACACTGTTTCCACTGAGCAATTTAATCACCAAATGCGTAGGTTGGGTCAGGCACAATTCTCTGAGTGAATCCAACTGACAGAGCCCTGGGCTGTGCTGAGAGTCTCCTGGTGGCTCAGGCAGAGCCAGCATGGGGGTGGCAGAGCTGGCATGAAGGCTTCCTACTGAGGGGATCGCACTGAGGTTGGAAGGAGGACAGGGTTGGGGTGGCCCATCAGAGCCTAGAGATACCCCAGGGATTTGACTGGGACAAAAGCTCCCCTGCCTGGTTCCATGAGTGGGATGGCCTCAGGGGACCTAGGGGCCTCCCACCCCCACAGTTGCCTGCCCTTTTGTGCACGCAGAGCAGATCTGCAGGAGCCTGGGAGAGAACACGCAGCTTTCATGGCTTCTCAAAGGATGGGACCAGCAGAAAGCTTCCAGTTAAGATCAGGCCCAAACTAAGCCCTTGAGATGTAAGGTGGGCTGCAGGGATCCTTTGCTTTAGATGTTCTACTGACTCTGTTTCCTGGGGAGTAGGGCGCCTTGGCAGAGAAGACACCCAGTGGGAGCTGTCACTCTAGAGGTCAGGACTGGAGAGGGAGGTGATTTGCAGTCCAAAGACAGTGCTGTTGACATTGGGTGAGAAGCCCTGCAGGCTCAGCCCCAAGCCCTGACGAAGCCAGCCACAACACACTCATGGGCACACCCACAAGCGCACACGTCCATCACCCTTTCCTGCTCAACCCGCCCGGACAGCAGGCTCCACTGTGGCCCCGGATCTGCCCAAGCTGGCCCTTTGAGACTGCACCTCTGCAGGGAAGTTAGCTGAGGGCTGTAGGTCAGGCTGAGGACACTGCCTAGCCTGGCCTGGGGCAGGCAAAGGCACCCAGACACTTCTCCGGGCACAGCTGGGCCCAGGTGTTCTTGGAGCTGGTTCCCAGAATGTCCTTTCATGTCATGTTCTGAGGATTTGAGAAACATTCCCATACAGATCACTTTGAGTTCCAGCTGTACAGGCTCCAAGGTAGCCCCTGGCCTGGAAGGGGGCAGAGATCGGCCACCCTAGGTTCCTGGGTTGATCATTAATATCTCTGCCTCTTCACACCTCTGACTCCCCAAAAGCCCCAGCCCCTGGAGTCCTGTCCCAAGAGTAGCCCCCTCTGTTGTCACTGCCACATGTCACAGAGGCACTCCCTATTTAGGGAAAAGTGGCAGCCTGTACCATCAAACCCCACACACCAGGAAACTGGGTGATTGTACTTGCCCGGGAAACTCAAAGGGAAACACAGCAGCCTGCATTCTGCTGGATTTCTACTGGGGGAGCTGAGGGTAGTTGCTGGACTTTGTGCTTATTACAGGTAGGGACCTTGTCACACCCTGACACCCCCTACATGTAGCGCTGATCAAGTACTTACATTTCAGGCACACAGGCTTATGTAAAATGACAATGTAAGACATGTCTGCTGGGGTAAAAGATGGGAAGATGGACAGAGAGATGGAGAGGATCCGAAACCTCTACCAGTCTTCCTATTTAAGCTCCTCACTCCAGCCAAATCAGAAAGAAGAGGCTCGAGCTGAGAGAGGGAGGCCAAGGGCCTTTGGGCAGCTGGCCCTGGGGAGAGAGAGGAGGCAACAGTAAACACCAATGGTCAAATCAAAGTCCCAAGAGCCCCAGAAACCTCTTAGAGCTCCAGCAGCAGAGGGGCTAAAGTGTCCATTTGCTCAAACCTACCCCCAGCTCACAGGTTCCCACCCTCCCAGCTTTCAGGGCGGCCCATCAAGTTGCCTCTTGCTACATAAACCAGCCTTTGTGTGTGTGTGTCCCGGAGGAGAATGGGCTGGGGGAGGAGAGGAGGATCCGTTTGTCAAAATAGACCTGAATGCTTTTAAGGGCCTGCAGTTGGATGAGTAAATATTTTCCCTTTCAGATGAAAGGTGCAATCATCCCCGTTTTTTAATTACTTTAATTAGAAAAGATTGCCTTAATCTTTTACTTATCTGTACTATTGTGGGAACTGCCAGAAAATGAAGTGCAGGGAAAACAGGTGGAGTTTGACCTTTGCTCTAAGCATCTTGAATTTCTTCTAGGCTGGTAATTAAGAAGAATCAGGGGAAGTTCCTTGCAGAATCTAGGAAACGAAAACACACACAGAATCACAGATAGGTGGGCGTGTTCACCCATGCACAAGCGCTCTCTCTCTTTCAGACACACACACACACACACACACACACACACACACACACACACACACACAAGCACATTCTTACACAGACACGTGCACATGAATGGGAGGAGAAACGGACCCCACTATGGGAAACCAGAAAGTTCCCACTTCAGGAGCAGTGCTCCTGCTCCCAGTCCTGAGAGGTGGCTTAATGAGTTTCCCAGGGTGGCCTCAAATGATTAATTAAGCAGACAGCCCTCCACCCCCTCCCCAAACAACGGAAACCATAACCGTCTGTTTGGGGAAGGAGTGAGTGGCATGGCCCCCAACTCCAGGGGCCGTTGAGGACATGGTGTAAGAGCCAGGAGCCCCAGATAAGGGATGATAGCAACGGCTTATAACGGCCACCAAGGCTTACCCTGCCCAAGCCTTGGCTGGCAGGGCTGGGTCTAGGGAACAGCCTGGCTCCACTCCTGGCTTCTGATCTCCCCGCTCTGTGTCTCAGCATTGCCCAGGCCCAAGGGGGACCCTTGGCAAAATGGCAGAGGAAGCAAGGTCATCTCTGGTCTTCCCCTCTCTTGCGGACCCCACTCGTGCCCGTTTCCACTGTGCACCACTCCTGGGCCCCTGGGTGGATGCTGGGAAGGGATTTAGAGGCGGCCAGTGGTGGAGATGCAATGGATGAGCAACGATATGAAAAACAGACCCCCAGGCCCACCATGGAGATCCAGATTTCTGCTCTGGGGAGTTGGGGGGTGACTTAAAATCCAAGCAATTCTCATGCAGGGGCAGAGCTGGGTACTCAGCCTCCCAGGGCTCCTGTTTTCCAGAGGCACCTCAGGTTCTGCATCTGTAACTTGGACCGGCTGCTCCCTAGAAGGCTCTGGATGTTTCTCTTGGAAGGTGCTGCAAGAGTTTGGCTGGGGTGCTGAGCAATGGACCACAAAGGCCTGGTCTTCCTCGCCAGACAGCCATGCCCCCTAGAGACTGGGACAAGAGCAGGAACACCTAACTGGGGTCTCCAGACTGTCCCGGGCCTTGCGATTGGGCCTTGAAAAGGAGCTGGGGCTGGGTTGGCCTGGAAGGGCGGGAGGTCAAGGTGGAAGCAGGCAGAGCCACCAGCAGTGCTCCTTGCTGAAGGCTCCAGGTGCTTGGGCGGGATTTCCAGCCTGGTGTTTCTGGCATCTGCAGCCACATCCACACCCATCTGTCTGTACGTGTGCCTTTCTCTGCAGGTGGCTGTCTGTGCTCGTGTTCCCTCTCTGTGTCTGATCACGCCTGCGGGTGTCCGTCTCTCTGTGTTCATCTGTGGCCCTCTGAAAAAAATTATCCAGCCTCCACGTTGAGTGTGTGAGCACTCCCACCTCAGAAAATTCACTAAAACAAACCCGCTGAAAACGCTTTAACAACCTTCTTCTCCACCCCCTTTTTTTTTTCTGTCCCTGGCACAGGCACTAACACCAGCGGGTCTCCACGGTCAATTTAGGAAGCTTGGGAAAACATTGCTCATAATTAAAAGTCTAGAAGGGCCTCAATTAGGGCAGTGTTCACCCTGCTGGGCCTAGTCCCAAATCACTCGGCAGCATTCCTGTCCTGGCTGGAAAATGCCTTTGATTCTCACCAAACGTTCAGCGGCCACACTGAACTGGGCCCTGGCATCGCCTGCCCTGCCAGCTGCTCAGGGCACAGACCGGCTTCTGCCTGCAGGCCAGTGAATGGAGACTTGGGTCCAGGGCAGTAGTGTTCACCCTGGGTAAAAGGCCAAAGGTCAGGTCTATCCAGGATGAGGCAGCTCTGCTGAAGGGAGGGTGGATTGAGGGTACAGCATGTGGCCCCTTGGTCCCCCTTCTTACTCACAGAGACCTACCTGGAGCTGCAGCAAATGCAGCCAGAGATCTCCAGACCCCGAAGCACACAGGGTCTGGCTGGGAGGGGCAAGGAGCTCCCTGCGGACTGCAGCAGTACAGCTCAGCTATCCAAACCAGGTCCAGGCGCCATGTTCCTGCCTGCCATGAGACTGAGACAGCCAAGGACAGTGCATGGGGCAAAGGGTGCTGCCTCCTCCTGGGAGCAAAGGCTCTGGCAGGTGCTCAGCTGGGTGGGCGGGAAGGAAAAATGCCGAGTCAGCTCAGGAGGGCATCCTCCAGGGACATAGGCACACACACCCATCTGCACAAACTTAGGCAAGCGCAACCACACTGACTCATCCAGATGTGTACCCATGTTTGCAAGGTACACACACACATACACACACACACATACACACACACACACACACACACACACACACACACACACACACACGCGTGCACACAATAAAATAGGCTCTCAGTATCCCAGGTCACAGCCACTTACAAAAACTCATATTCCTCCACTGGCTAGTAGCGACACCCATTCACAGTTATAGACACAGCTATAGTCAGACACACAGATTCCACCACAGAGGCCTGTAGGCCCCTAAGGATCATGCTGCATTTGGGGGTTCTCCATTCTCGGCCACTCTCAGCCCTTCTAAGAGTGGGAAAGAGATTCAGGCTGGGTCAGACCCCCAATCCCACTGTCCACACCCTTCAGGCCTGGGGTGGAGAGCTGGGGACACCTTAGGACTGCCTAGGTCTTTCCCTGTGTGTCTCTGCTGATGTCCAGAGGAGGGAGGGCAGGCTCCAGCAGCAGAGGACCAGCAGGGGAAGGGTTACAGGGGAACTAGAAAAAACAATTACTAACGGGAAAGGCAGCACATTCCAGCCCCGCTTAGCTGGGCCGCCAGGGCCGTGGGTGGTTCTTGGATTATGCATTTCCTTGAAAACAAAAAGGAGAGTTCAGGGCAGTTCAGCTGTGCCCTGAATCTCACTCTGGGGCCTTTGTCTCCAGCCCCCTCACAGCCCCGCGTGCCTGCACACACGCACACATAGTCCCATTGGCCTGGCCAAAAGTCCACTGGGAAAGTGAGAACATTAATATCTCCAAAAGCCTACAAGCAAAGCACAGCCAGGCTGGAAAGAAGAACTAAAGAAAGACTGAGTGAGACAGGGAAGGAAGTCTGGGCCTGCAGAACTTGCATGGCCTGAGGCTGTGGAGACAGTTGTTGATTCTCTCATCAATGCTGTATGGAGCCCTCCTCTGCTCCAGGGACCATGTCAGCCCAGAGCTTACACGGTTGAGGGCTCCACTGTCTGGAAGACCTGATCTTCCCACTTTCCTCTGTCTCAGGTCCCAGCATGCTGGTTCTTCTGTGGAAATCTGGTCTCCTAATACCTTCTGATTATTGTATTCATACAAAAGTGTGAGT
>PVLC010004201.1:45871-64537 GCA_004027655.1 Graphiurus murinus
CACGCTTGTAATCCCAGCATTCGGGAGGCTGAGACCGGAGGATCCGGGTTCGCAGCCAGCCTCAGCTACCTAGTGAGGCACTCTGCAACTTAGTGAGACTCGGTTTCAAAATAAAGAATAAAAAATAGGGCTGGGGGTATAGCTCGGAGGTAGAATGCCCCTGAGTTCAATCCCCAGTACCGCAAAAAAAAAAAAAAAACCAAAAAAACAAAAGTGTGAGTAGCTGATAAAGCTTAAAGAAAGATCCTGCTGGGATGATTTACTTTTTAAAGAGGATGAAGATGGTGTTTCAGTGTTTTGCTGTGACGAACAAGAGGGGGCCACCATCTTGCTACCAACATCAGAACAGAATCAAATGGTTTCTGAGTCTGACCAGACATGTTCTTCTCATTAGCATGGGCTCCACTGACTCCTACCAAAGCCCTATGAGTAGGCAGGAAAAGTGTTCTGGATTGCTGGTTTCCTATGTACTTATGTATTGCCTGTGTTCCCTACCAGGCTGAACTCCTGGAGGGAAGGGCTTGATTCTGTTTTGTCCACCATGTATAGTGCAAACACATAGTAGGACTGGATAAGTATTTATGGAATGAATAAAGAACAGAATGGCCACAAAGCAGAGGTAGATGGAGCGACACCAAGAACCCAGGCTCTTGACATCTGGGCCCACACTCAGATCTGTGGCTGCTCACCTCCATGGAACCCCCTCCCTGACAGAGGTCAGGAGGATGCTCCGAGCTTTTCTATTTCAAAACTGGGCTGTACCAGAAACAGCCCAAACTTAAACAAAAACAGATTCCATGGCTGGGCTGTGTGTTGATTTTGCAAGGACAGATACCTGGTAGACAGGGTGTGCCAGAAGATTATGCTGGATGGGACCTCAAAAAAGGGCCAGTGGGGCCAGCTGATGAGTGCCATTTAGACATGTTTATCCGTACTTCTATTTGACCCACACCTCCCATGCACTCAGTGGGTTCTTAGATGAGGAATCTGCCCTCCAGCATTCCTAGACTTTCACAGGAGAGGGTCAGCTGGTGAAGCATGCTCACACCCAATGGAGAATGAGGTGCTGCAGGAGCTGGGGACATCAGGGCAGCTTTGCAAGGAGACCAGGTCTAGGCTGGCTGGGAGAGGGGCTGACAGGGATGGGAGTGCCATGCACAGGGAGGAACCTGTGCAGAGGCACAGAAGGAAGGGAGAGCCCGGGGGCGAGTTCTCTGGGCCTGGATCAGAAGGTTCTGGCAGAAACGGGGCTGGAGGAGGGATGGGGACAGCTCACAAAAGGCAAGCCCTGGCCTAGGAAGCCAGGGCTTCATAGTGTGGACAGTGGGGGCCCACAAGGGGCTATAAGAGGGGAAAGACCTGAGCAGCCTCTCACTTAGGCAGCTCATCTAATGGAAATGTGCAGAAAGGGCTGGCTGGAAGTAAGACTGGATAAGTCAGGAAGCTCTGGCTACCACCCGGGACTGATGGCTAGACTTGGGGCCACGGGATGGAGATGAGGGACAGATAGGAAAGGCATTTGGAGGGATGGGAAGAGGCTTGTGATGGACTGATGCAAGGGGACCAGTGCAAGGCCATTGTCACAACTGTGGTCTGCTCAGCTGAGTGGAGGGTGGTGGTCAAGAGCCCAAGGGGGGGGGGGGGAATGACATATCAGCCTTGGCCCTGCATCCAGTTGGCTGTTAGGAACATGAGTCTGGAGAGGAAGGTGGTAGGCTGGATATCTGGAGTAGCCTGAACCCAGACATCAGTGTGCTGGGGCAGAGGATGAGGCAGGGAAACCGAGTGAAGCAAGAGTGGTGGGGAGCTCCCCCCCACACAAATCAAATCTTAGCATGCTCTAAGATCCGCTTGCATCTTCCTGCCCCATGCCCACATGGGGGAGAGCACTGGGGAAAGGCTGTCAGTAGAAGGGAACATGGAACTTGCACACGCCTTGCAGGTGTTGTTTTAGGATGGGAGGAGGGCCTTAGCTCTGAGAAGCAAAGGTGCAGAGGGCACATCCCAGGATGGAAGGGGCCTCTCTAGCCCAGTCATGGCCTCAGCTCAGTGGCCCATTGAAGTTCCAGGAGCAAGGGCTGGATGCTTAAAGTGACCAGACCCAGCACTCTATCACAGTGGCCATATGCCACAGGAGCACCCTTCTAGGGGCTATTATCCAACCAAGGAGCCCAGCTCCAGTGTCTGGTTTCCTTCCACTGTGAGGTCTCCAGGAACTGAGTACCAAAGTGACAGGGAGAAGCATGTGTCCAGAAATAGGAGCCCTGAGCCGGCCAACAATTTCTCACTTCCTGTCCTTTCTTTGGTGTTAAGAGAATTGTACTTCCCTCCTCATTTTCCTCTTTGCATTATTTGTATGTGTTTGTGTGTGTGTGTGGGGAGGGGTGGCTGGGGATTAAACCTGATGGGGGCCATGCTCTACAACTGAGCTATATCCCCAGCCCTTTTTATTTTTTAAATAGGATCTCACTAACTTACTGTGTGCTGGCCTCAAACCTGCATTCCTCCTGCCTCAGCCTCCCAAATTCTGGGGTTACAGACGTGTACCACTGCACCCACCTTCCACTCTGCATTTTGCAGGCCACATATCAACTTGTCCAGCCAAGGTGGCTCTGGTCCTTGAGAATCTGAGACCAACTTTTGGCCCCTTTCCTGAGGTACTCAGTAAGGGTCAAGAGAAGACCTTGGGAACCTCCATTTGCTTCCTACTCTCTCTCTCCCATCCAGAGCCTTGTGCTCTTCCCCATTTATCTTTTCTCCCTACTCCAGCCCAAGACATCAGAGTTCCCAGAAGAAGATCCTGGGGACAGGGCTGTGAAGAATCTACAGGACCAGCAGGCATGGCTGGCTCTTCTCCCTTAGCTTTCCTGACGATGGCCTCACTGCCAGTGGCCAGCTATTAGCGGCTCGTCTCTGTAGCTGTGCTCAGCTACTCTCAGACGCCAGCAGATGGCCCAACCCCTTTGTGACCCTTGCCCTCCCCTTGCCCATCTCAGCCTCATTTCCGTTTCTGACGTTCCTTCTCTTGGCTCCCTCCCCAGACTGGACAGCCTGTGTATAAATGGGGCGCAGGGAGTGGCCCAAGCCTTACTTCTGGCCAGTGAGACTGCCCATCGAGAGGGAAGTCATTGCAGTAATTAACACGCTGCTGCTGGGGGCATGGGGTGGTGGCCTGGGCACAGCACAGAGCCACCTAAGAGGCCAGCGGCTGAGCCCACAAGTCCTGGGAGGAAGGCCAGCTCTCCCCTGGCCATTCTTGGGGCCTGGAACAGGGAAGTGGCCCCTTGTCCCAAAGCGTCACAGGCCCAGGGCTCAGCACCTTCTTTGTCATGGGAAGAAATGGGGTCCTGGAGGAAGGGCAGACCCCATTCAACTCTCAGATCTAGGCAGGTGGGGTGCCCTAGGACACAACTAGGACCCGCTGCATCTCAGTCCTCCCTCTCAGGACACAGTCTCACCCCTTCCCTACTTACAGGACTTGGGGCCGGGGTGGGGGTGCTTAAAGGGCCTAAGCCAGAAAGGCTGGAGGGCTTGGGAGGGAGAATTGCTGGGTCCCATTCTGCTTCTCTGGCTGCGCTGTCCCCAGCCCAAGCCCCCAAGTGTGGCCTGACTCCTTGGCAGAGGCTTCTTCAGCAAAGTCCAACCATCCCAACTCCCTGCTCTCAACCCAGCTGCCTCCCCCCAGAGGTGGGGGAGAGCATGGGAGGCCCCAGCAGCCAGAGCGATCTTCACAACAGTGTGACACCTCCACCACTATGTCCCCCCAAAACTGGCAGAGTCCCCGGGCTCTACCATCCCACCCCCACCCCCATTTGCAGGCAAGACTTTGTGCTGGGGCAGAAGGAGCAGTGCAGTAAATGTGTTGCTTTGGGTGGAGGTGAGCTGAACTGATGGTTTTCCCCTGGCCTCGCTGGTGAGCCTTCAATCTTCCTGCCTTGGGCCTCAGTAAAACAAGGACTTAGGGTGAGATCTATGGTTTCCAAGTCTGCATTCAGAGCCCGAGCAGAACCAGAGCCATAGCATTGTCGGTCTCTAGTTATTCGTCTCTAAGATCTCATTTGTACAACCAGCCCAGAGGTAAGAGATATTGGATTACCTCTGGGCAGGTGAGGCCAGTGTCCTTCCTGGTTTGAGACTGCAGGGATGGATAGCAGGATGCCCACTGCTGGAGACGGAGGACAGGCCCAGGAGGGACCAGCCCTCACCCCTTGGGCAGAGTCTAGTACTAGACACACAAGCCATTTGGCCAGGACACAAAGGGACAAGGCTGGCATGGGGAGTGGGCTCAGGAGGGTCCAGCAGACCCAGAAGAGAATGTGCATCCATGTTTGTACATACATGTCTACATACATGCACGTGTCCACAGTGCCCTCACAGCCCTAACTAAGTGGAGGGCTCAGGCTGGAGGAGCGGCCATGCACCCCACCCCCAGCTCTGCCCACTCCCATGCACCTCCCCTGGGGACTTCAAGGTGGCTTAGCAGAGCTCCATCTACAGATGAGGATAACAACTCTGTTTTTCAAATATTTGGTGCTTGCTAAGGACCAACACTTTTTTTTTTTTAAAGTGTGTATAATTTGAGGACAATTTGATTCATATGTTTCTGATTCCCTTGCACTTAAATCATCAAAATATTGATTTTTAAGAGCCATTTGATGTCTAAGGAACCTTTTTAATAAGCTTTTAAAGCTCTTTAAACTCAGAGCCTGGAGCCAGTGCCAAGGCCCTGCTGTCCGCTCTGGCGGCACCCCACTCCCTCCCCTGGGTCAGGATTATTTGAAGCAGAGTCTCCCTTCCCCTCTGCAGGTCCACCTCTCCCACCTCTGCCTGGCCTCCTGCTTGTCCCAGAACTATCCCAGGGTCCTAGCAATAGTCTCCTGCTCTCGAGCAAAGGGGCCCGCCCTTCCTTTCTTTCTACAGACCTCACTCACATGCCACAATGCACCCTTAGACAAGAACCAAAAGGGGCAACCACAGTTTTACCATTTTTTTCCCCTTGGTACTAGGGATTGAACCAAGAGGCATTCTACCTCTGAGCTACACCCCCAGCCTTTTTTATTTTTTATTTTGAAACAGGGTCTCACTAAGTTGCTAAGGGTCTTGCTAAATTGCTGAGACTAGCCTCGAACCTGTGATCTTCCTGTCTCTGCCTCTCAAGTACTGAGATTACAGACAGACACTACTGCACTGGCCAATTTTTACTTTTAAAGGCTGTATAATAGTTTATTTTAGAAATATGCTATGATCTATTTAACCCACCCCTACTGAAGGATTCTTAGGTCACCTCCCATTGCATACCTTTATGCATGTTCCTGATTATTTCCCTTGGGTACATTTCTAGAAGTGAAAATACTGGGTCAAAGAGTATGCACACCTTTGAGTTGCTGCCATTGCTCTCCTCTGGAGAAGACATCACTGGACACCCCACCAGCCCCAGAGAGTCTAGAGATCAATGTTGTCGTTCATGGCCTTTGGGTCCTCCAGTTACTCCTCAGGGCTGGGGCTCCCTGGAGGAGGAAAGGCCCCAGACTCTGGACAAGGTCTGAATTGCAGGAGACCAGACAAGGAGGGCCCCTCAGTTCTCTCTTCCAGCCCCCACAGACTCAATGCCATACTTACAGGGGAACCTAGTTCTGCCCCAAAAGTCCTGTTTTAATTCAAATCAGTTGAAATTAGGGCCCAGATTATTAGCATTGTCCAAGCCCCAGCATGGAGGAATGATAGAGGGCATCTAAATAGACTGCTGCTGAAGTTGAGGGTAAGAAGCCCTGTATGGGATGCCCCCCACCCAGCACATACCCACTCCTCTCACTTTAAGTGCCTGGGACACTGTCTGCCTCATGGTTCATTATGGGAGGGACTGTGTACAGGTCTCTATTACCTGGGTGTAAGTTTGCATGTGTGTGTGTGTGTGTGTGTGTGTATGTGTGTGTGTGTGCTGAAAGTTTAGAAATTAAGTTCCTGGAGCTGGGCACAGTGGTACATACCTGTAATCTCAATACTTGGGAGGCTGAGGCAGGAAGATTGCAGATTCAAGGCAAGCCTCAGCAACTTAGTGAGACCCTCAGTAACTGAGTGAGACCATGTTTCAAAAAAAAAAGTGTGTGCGTGAGGGGTGGCTGTGGTGTAGCTCAGAGGTAGAATGCTTTTTTTTTTCTTTTCTTTTCTTTCTTTCATTTTATTTGGGGGTGTACTGAATAGAAAAGGAAGAAAGGAAGGGAGGGAGGGAGGGAAGGAAGGAAGGAAGGAAGGAAGGAAGGAAGGAAGGAAGGAAGGAAGGAAGGAAAAGAAAGTCTTATAACTTAAGTTCCTGGAGTACAAAGATCATATATGATAAATTTCCCCCTGAGTCTTCTGTAGGTCTTACACAGGACTAGGCACAAAGCTGATATTCAGTAAACACATGCATAAACAAATGAATGAACATAAACACTAAGCTCCCATTCCCATCAGGCTGCGCTCTGGGCAGAAGGCTAGGCTGGGAACCAGGAGTTGTGCATTTGAAATGCTATGGGTCCCATGTGACATGGGGGTCTTACCCCCTCTCTTCCTCAGTGTCTGTGAAACAATTCAGTCGCACTGGATAACTGAAATCTTTCTGGCTTTGGAGACAAGCTCACCTCCCATCCCCAACACAGCCTGCTCCCTTTGCCGGCCCCTCAGTCCCTCCAGATGCAGAATTCATCAGACTTCTGAAGGCCCTGATCCACTGGGGTGGGGAGGGGCCTCTGCTCCCCTGCCTCACAGGGCTCAGGGCTATTTTGTCAGAATCCTCCAGAAACCAAGAAAAAGCATAGCAGCTTTTTCTAAAGCCCAGTGGGTAGGTCTCTCAGAGGACAGGGATTAAGTTTGTCTCTGTTCTCTCCCCTCCAGTCCAGGCTGCAGTCTGGGAACTAGCTTGGGATTCTCTGGGGTTTATCTTCTATCACGTGTTCCCATTACCTCTGCATCACCCTTGCGCCATTTTTAGTGTTTGCTTTGGGGTGTCTTTGTAAAGCAGAATAGATCCCAAAGAATAAAGGACATTCGGGTCTGGGCTGATTCTAAGAGCATTTCCTCTTTCTTCAACAATCCCAACAGGGGAAAGAAGAGGCCCTGTTGACTCCCAAGCCTAGGCACCTCTGCCAGACCCTCTCACCAGACCTGAGAGACCATCCCCATCGGCAAGGAGGGGACAGTCTAAAGGGCCCCAGCCTCCTTCAACCCAGCCCCAGAGATGTTCAGGCTCCGAGGGAGCTAATGGTGTTGGATTTGTGGATTGACCCTCAGAGGATTAGCTGGATTTAGAAGGGTCACCTAGGGGTCAGTGAGTCTGGGAGGACAAACCTAATTCCACACAGAAAAGGTGGCCAGAGGGGTCTCTGAATCTGGGTGACCTCTTCTCTCTTGGAACTGTTTATCTGCCCAGAAAAAAAAAAAGACTGATGTCTCAACAGAGTCTTGCTCTGCACCCCAAGAAATCTGCTTTGTGCTCCAAGGTAGCATTTCTTTTGAACAGCACAGTAATGGGCAGACGAGCTTCATGTAGAGAATAAATGATGCTTTTGAGCAATTTTTGTGATTTTTTTACTCTAACATTTAAAAATCCAAGTAGTCCAAAACAGGGAAAACACTAATATTTTGATGTTCAGCCAGATAAATCGTTTGTTTGTTTTTAGTACTAGATGTTGAACACAGAGGCATTTTACCTCTAAGCTACACCCCAGACTTTTATTTTTAAACAGGGTTTCACTAGTTGCTGAGGGTCTCACTAAATTTTTGAGGCTGTCCTCAAACCAATGATCCTCCTGTTTCAGCTTCCCTAGTACTAGGATTACATGTGTGTGTCACCAGGCCCTGCTAAAATCTTTTATTTAAAAAAAAATTAATTGTTGAGTCAGGCATGATGGCAGATAACTATAATCCCAGTACTTGAGAGGCTGAGACAGAAGGATTGCAGGTTCAAGGACAGCCTCAGCAACCTATCGAGATGCTGTTTCAAAAAATAAAATTAATTCGCACTAGGGGTATAGCTTTGTATCCCTAGTACTCCAAAATAATAAATAAATAAATAAATAAATAAATTGGAGTTCATAGTCAATTGGAGTTTGAAGTTATCCAGGAATTGATTAAGGAGATATCAATAATATGATAGCATAGTGTATAAATCCCCTGTAGTATCTGGCTATATCTGCTTCTGACAGCAGAGTCTAGAATGATAGGCCTAGACATCAGGTAGGCCTGTTAGGAACTCATAAGGAAGAGCTGATAAATTCCTGAAAGGGTTGATCTTATTGTTGCTAAGCCTAAGGGAACTTTGGACTAGGGAAATTCAAGTGCTTCTGAAAGTTTAACTGAATTTAACTTGGGAATTCTATTTGTTCTTTCTACATTGCCTGAAGACCAGGAAGTGACATGAGTAGAAAATTTTTGAGTAGGAATCAACGTTAAGACATTAAGATGGAGCCTACCAGCCGGGCGTGGTGGCTCATGCTTGTAATCCCAGCATTCGGGAGGCTGAGACCGGAGGATCCAGGTTCGCGGCCAGCCTCAGCTACTTAGTGAGGCACTCCGCAACTTAGTGAGACTCGGTTTCAAAATAAAGAATAAAAAATAGGGCTGGGGGTGGAGCTCGGAGGTAGAATGCCCCTGAGTTCAATCCCCAGCACCGCAAAAAAAAAAAAAAAAAAAGATGGAGCCTACCAATGATCATCGCAGCAAAATAAGGATACCTATACCTGGAATGGTAGACTGAGACTTCCTGCATAGGAAACACAATGTTGAATGACTTTTTTGGATGGTCTGCAACAGAGAAAGTCTTCAGCAAATCTGAAAATAAACATGCAAACACAAATAAGAGAACACGTTCATACTCCATCACAGAGGATAATTGTATAAGATTCATTTGGAGGTTTTCATTTGGAGGCCTCTAGGTCTTGGTTCTCATCCACGTCCCACCTTTACTGTTTTGCCAAAGTGATGTTGTTGGCAGGTGAGGTATGTACCAGAGCAAGGTTCCATAAACTATAGACCACAGGCCAATTCTGACTCGTGGCCTTCTTTTGTAAATAAGGTTGATGGATGTCGGCCAAGCCCACTTCTGTATTGTCTGTCGCTGTTTTTACACCTTGACAGCAGAGTTTAGTAGCTACCAACAGACTGTGTGGGCCACACAACCTGAAGTATTAACAACCTGGGCCCTCACAAAAAAAAGTTTATTGATCCCTGGTCTAAGAAAGTCTCAAGGTGGACAAGTTTGGTCATATTAAAAGTTCCCACTAGGTGTAGTGGCTCATGCTTGTAATCCTAGTATTTGAAAGGCTTAGACAGCAGGATTGCAGGTTTGAGGCCAGCCTCAGCAACTTAGAAACACCCTCAGCAACTTAGTGAGAACCTGTTTCAAAATAAAATAGGGCAGGCGGTGTAGCTCAGAAGTAGATGCCCCTGGGTTCAATCCCCAGTATCCCATACACACACACACACACACACACACACACACACACACACACACACAAAGTTCCCCAAAGTGGCAGTGCAATTCCAGACTATTCTTAGTGGAATTGTGCTGTTTTGTGAAGTATGCACAAGAATTTGGGTTATAGTGAGGATTCTATAGAGTAGGCAGCCATCCTAGTGGAGGGGTTGACTTGGACTGAGATAGCCCCGTGCAAACTGATGACAGCCAAGCACCTCCTTCCTGGGGCTTGCAACCAGAGGTGGGCTATCTCCAGCTGCAGTCCTCAGCAAAATGGGTGTTTGGATATTTTTGTCTCCCAAATCAACTCTTTGAGACACAAGTTCAGGATGGAGGAAAAACCAAGCTTGCTGCATTTTCAGATGGTGATCCAAGACTAAGTTCATCTCCTGAAGGCCGCCCTAGCAAGACCTTAATTCTGTCAGTCCTTGGGGCTAGTTTTGACCACGGACTTATTGGTTCTCTTCCACTTACAATTCTGTGACTGTTCCTCCTCTCCCCATGAACAAATACAGCTTGTGACAAAACAGGAGAAGACAAAAGTGAAGTTAGATGAGACACATCTAAATTACAGGAAACCCTTGCTGGGTGGAGAAAATTTTTGTGATCTATGCAAAACTAACTTTCAATGACTTACTGCAACAGGGGAAACCACTAAACTCAGATGATGATGATGATGATGATGATGATGATGATGATGATGATGATTTGGGTGCTGAGGATGGAATTCAGAACCTCATGCATGCTATGCAAGCACCCTCCACTGAGCCCCACCCCTGGCCCCCACAATTCTTATACAGCACCTGGTTAGGAGAAATGAGTGCTTTTAATTTTATTCTACATTTGAGGTTGAGAAGTTATTATAAGAAGACTATAAGAAGAAGGGCAAGTTCTTAGACTGGTAATTTCCTAAGAAAAGGGTTGATGTATGAGAGGCAAGGTTCTGAGCTTAAGAAGCAAGTCTTGCAGGGTGTGGTGGTGCATACTTGCAATCCCAGCTACTTTGGGAGACAGAGGCAGGAGTATCCCAAGTTCAAGGCCACCCTTGGCAACTTAGTGAGACCCTGTCTCAAAAAAAAAAAAAAAAAAAAAAAGGCTGGTCATATACTTCAGTGGTAAAGTACTTGCCTAGCATATTCTAGGCCCTGGGTTTAATAACCAGTACCACACACACAGAAAAAGGAAGTGTTATGCAAGTCACAGGACATCCTGCTGTTTTGACGGCATAACTGATGGGCCTCGTTCTGGTTCTCTTCCCCCTTGTTCTTTATTATAGTAACCGCTATCACTTATTGGGCCTGGCATTGTAGACAGTTGATCTCTGTGTACCTCTCTGCCACACACCAGTCACACCTCATATCATTTAAATCTCATAAAAACCCTGTTCAGTTAGCATTATTCTTTCCACTTGACAGAGTTCTTGCCCAAACTGTGGCAGCTAATAAGCGCCAGAACCGAGAACAACTCTTCCGGGCAGCCCCGCAGGCGTGACCCAGATCACTGTAGCCCTCCCTCCCAGACCCTCCTCTTCTGCTTGGCCTTCAGGGACCAGAGCTGCGCCTCTCAAACATTCTTGTACTTAAAAGTTACACACTTTCTCAGAGGACTCTGCTCATTCTCTCCATAAGAGTAGTTTAAAGTTAAAAGAAAATGCCGTATCAATGACCAATAATCTTATTAAAGAATGTTCAGTTTTCTTAGTCAATCAGGAAATGCAAATGAAAGCCATAATGAGATACCATTACACACCCAGTAAACAGACTAGTTAAGTTAAAAGTACTGATAATAGCAAGTGTTGGCAAGAATATGGAGCAACTGGAGCTCTGATATTGGTGGAAGTGTAAATTAGTGTAACTACTTTGGAAATTGCTTACACTTTCCCCATTGCCAAGATATTCATATATATATTCTAACAAAATTGTGTACATGTTCAAAATGCTTGTGGTAGCACAATTTGTCATAGCTAAAAACTAGACATTTTTCAGAATATCCATCAAAGTAAAGTGGATAAAATGCAGTCCATTCATAAAGGGCAAGTGCTCTTTATGAATTATTGGTAATTTGTAATTGGTAATTGGCAATGAGAATGAATGAACCACAACTCATATAACGTGGATAATTCTCACCAACATAATTTTGAACAAAGAATTCACACCCCAAAGTATCTAGTGTATGGTTCCATTTATATAAAGTACCAAAACAGCCCAAATTGTTTTGCTCAGGAAAATGGCTACCCCTGGCATGAAGGAGATAAGGACTAAAAGGGGTCAAAAGAGGGGCTGGGGTTCTGATAATGCTGTTTATTAAGCTTGGTGCTGGGGGCAGGTGTGTTCCCTTAATAAAAGTTAATTGAGCTGTACTCATAATTTGTGCACTACACCAAATGCATGTTATACTTAAAAAATTAAATACAAAGGCATATACTCCTCCTTTCCATTCCCTACTCAATAGTCAATTTTTAGGGGGAAGGAGTTACAAATCCAGAGGACCTGTGTCTGCCATGCCACAATCATCAGTCTCTAGGATGGAGGTTCCTAGTGTCTGGGTTACCTGATCCAGCCACATACATGTGAAGATGCTAGAATGGAAGTCACAGGGCTTTAGAGTCAGACAGATCCCACTCTGCTACTTACCTACTGCGGGACGTTGGACACGTCATTTAATCTCTCCAAACCTTGATTCCTTATCTTCAAACAAAAAGATGGATGTGCTGTTTGCTGCTGACCCCAACACAACTCCTGTGCTGCTCTTGCTTCCCTCTGTGGCTGAGCATCCACAGTGGAGGTCATAATGTTGCTAGGACGTGGGATGTGACCCTTCAAAACGCTGGAGACGGGAGAGCAGAAGCATGGCATGGCACTAGTGGTCTTGGAGAGTTTGCCAACCTGGAACCACACCCTGTGGACAGTTGGAGGGTGAGAGATCCCTTGGGTGGCCTCTCTTAAGAGACTTGAGGAATTTGGCTTCTTAACTCCCCACCAGGACTGAGAGAGGAGAGAGCTTTCTCCAGGCTGTGGGGCAAGTCCTGGGGGAGGTTAAGGAATCAGGCAGATGGGGTCCAACTGTGAGCCATGCAGGAGTGCTTTCTTATGACATCATTTTAACAATTTTTTTTTCAGTGCCTCCAAGTCCCAGCTACCTTGCTATGTGCCCAGGACCTGATGATGGGCAAGACAGGAGGATGCCGTCTGAGCAGAACTGAACATCTAATGGCCACAGCAGCTCAATATTGACGGTGGGTCTTTTAAATCATTGCAAGTGCATTCCCAACTCTGTGGCTTGAAATCCATCCATTTCCAAAGGTTGTCCCAGGAGCCCTGGCTTGAGGCTGCCAGAGATGAGTAGTTTGGAATGAAGACATACAGCAACTTCTACATGCAGGATACGGGCACATAGACACATAGGTCATGTCTTCACCCGAGGAAGCTTCAATTCAGAGGTAGTGGATACACTGCAAATGTCCTGCTTGAGTAGCACAAGTTATCACACCTAGGGAACCACAGGAGAGGCTCAAAGCAGGTGAATCAGCTTTGGGGACAAGGTGACACTAAAGGAGGTGCATTCCTTCAAGTAGAAAGAGTTGGAGACGCTCCCTGAGGACAAGTCAAAGGTATCGCCTAAATAGGACAGAACACAGTGAGGATGGGCACAGAGGACAAATTGGGCCACAGAAGTGAGCTGCAGCTTGAGCTGGAAGGACCTTAAATAGCAGGCCGAGGAATGTGGATCACATACTACCAGCCAAGGGAGATTTCTGGCAAGGAAGCCATGTGATAGATCAGGTGCACTAGGGAGACTTCTTGGGCATCAGATGGGGAAGAGGAGACCTGCAGGCAGCAAATAGAGGCCCAAGCAGGCTCAGAGGGCTTAAAGATGGGCCATGCCCTCTGGGCTTCTTCCTGGTTCAGTTGCCCTCCTAAGCTAGCATTTTCCAGTCCTCCTGTGGAAGACCACTCTTTGCTTCCGAATATTCATCCTCCCCCCCAAGCAAAATCCTGAATCTATTTGGGACAGCAAAATTCCTTAGCAAAAAATCCCTAAATCTGGCTAAGGAGATCCATATAACCCACTTCTGGCCAATGAGGTATACAAAGAATTTTATGGTAGGGCTTTTGGAAAGGCAATATTTTCTTGATAAAAACACAAATTCAGCTGGCACAAATTTCTTTCTAGCCTGGAACTCAGATGTGATGCAGTCATTTGTGACCATGAGAATAAAAGCCACAAGTCAAGGATGGCTGAGCAGGAAGGTGGCAGGGGTCTTGATTCTTAATGACTCCCTTGAACAGCCCCACCCAACTGGACTGCCTATCTCCAGACTTCTCTCAGGTGAGAATAGCCCTTACCTGTTTACAGTGCATCTTAAGTATCCAAATGTAATTCCTAACTGATGTACACGGGAACTCTGAGTGCCTGTTTCCTCTTTCCGTAAGCCTACAACCTGGTGCAGCTATAAATACAAAAGCATGCAAATAAAAATAAATAGCCAACACTGAAAAAATGAGATGAGAACCAAAGTTAGTTTAATAGTTTAAACTAATTTAAATAATAACATTGTGTGAGGTGACAAGAAGTTCAGAGACAGGGCCACTCTGGGGATAGCACTGCTCGCTGTTCTCCGATGTCACCAGACACTCCGCAGTTCTCCACAAGCTGGCTTTGTCCTCATCCTGGCCTTCTTCAGGGGCACAGGATGGCTACCAGGGTACCAGGCACAATGGCAGACAAGGAAGGAGAATCCATCTTTCCTGTGTTTTGTTCCTATTAGGAACAAGCAACCATTCCAACAAGCCCCCGTGTGACTTCCTTTTCAGAGGTGCCTCTTTCTAAACCAGTCACTGAAAGGACAGGGAGATCGCCATCTGGGGAGAACACACGGTGGGGAGCCAGCCAAGACCAGGACAGAGAGGGAGGCCTTCCTCCTAAGGAAATAGCGCTGCCCCATGCAGCAGATGAAAGCAGGGCCCCTTGGACCACGGTAGAGAGGGGAAGGAGTCTGGAGCCCACCCTAAGGTTCCTCAGAACCCCAGTTATAGAAGTTTGAAAGCCACTGGGTTTGATCTCTAAGACAGCTTCCTGTTCCAATATCCCATGGGTCTCTCCTTCTCTGGCAGAATGAGATCAGAATAAAAGGGAAAACTAGCCATGTCTCCTGAACCCATCCTGAAGATATGGCTTGCTAAAGGTAAGGAAGCTGTGTGGTAAGGTCATTCTGTATTTTTTTTTTTTTTTTTTTTTTGCGTTACTGGGGATTGAACTCAGGGGCATTCTACCTCCGAGCTATACCCCCAGCCCTATTTTTTATTCTTTATTTTGAAACCGAGTCTCACTAAGTTGTGGAGTATCTCACTAGGTAGCTGAGGCTGGCCTCGAACCCGGATCCTCCGGTCTCAGCTTCCCGAATGCTGGGATTACAAGCGTGCGCCACCACACCTGGCTTGGGTCATTCTGTATTCTACACTCATGATAACAACTCCTCTTTGTACAGTGTTTCCTGTTTGCAAGGCTCTTAGACACATGTGACTTCATCCAGTCTATAAAGAAGCCCTATAACCAGTGTAAGACCCAGAGGCTATATTTTAGAGTTGGGGAAACCAAGGCACAGCACAAGGAGGCATTTGCTCCAGAAATCCAGATCTGGTAGATCCAAGCTATGCCCATTAGCTGCCAATTTGGCCTAAAGACAAGTGACACTCCTGGGAAACTGGCAGTACCTTCCTCCCAGGAGGAAGACACAGGCCCAGATCGGGTTTACCAAGGGATATTTTGCTGGTGGAGGACTAGGGTCTTGGCTCCTTTGAGCCTTGCCCCTTGTCTGCACAGTGAGGCTCAGCAGAGTACACTCCTCTCAGGGAACTGGGAGGACTGGGGAGTTCTGAGAAGGCCTGCTGGGTCTTTCCAAAGGCTGCGAGACTGAGTGATCTGAAGCTGCAGAAAGCATAGGTGGAAGGATCTCAGTTTCCTCCTCTGCAGACTGCACCTGAAGGAAGACTGGGCCCAAACCCTGGGCCTGGCCATTGGCTCCTAACTGGGGCTGTGCTAGGCCAGACGCCTCTCCCACTCCCCGGAGGCAAGCTGCTGCTAATGGCTCCCCCCACGAACTGGTTCATTAAAGATTTGTTCTGTCGAGTCGCAATCAAAATAAACAGACTGGCCTGAAAGCCAGGGAACTAAAAACCAATTAAGAGGGAATGGAGATGGAAGGGGGGTTGGGGGCAGGAGGAAAAAAGAGGCCGGGGCTTTCCAAAGACTCAGTTCCCATGGCAGCCGGCTTCCAAAATAGTCTGGGAATGAAAAATAATGAAAACCACCACAGAGAGAAAAGTGGTCCTGGCAGAAGAGTCCTGGCTTCGGGACTGGCTAAATCCCCCTGCTCAGGGCTCCCAGAGGGCACCTGGTGACCTGATGACCTGCCCCCACCCCCACCCAGTCCCCTTCCCTTCCAAGGTTTTGAGTAATGCAGCCCCTCTGCAGGACTCTGCCAGGGCTCCAAGGGGAAGGAGCCATACTCAAGCCCTGCTCCACCGGTGGGCAGGAGAGGTGGGGGTCAGAGAGGAACCAAAGAGGGAGTAAGGATGTGTCTGAAAGGGGACATTTGGGACGTCCTAGGCCTATAACAGGGCCCAAGGAGGGTCCCTGGTGCTGTTGCAGAAGGCTTCCTGGAGGGAGTGACATGCAAACTGAGATCTGAAGAATGAGCAGAGGCCGGTCCCAGAGGCCATGAGAAGGCAGCGAGCAAGCGAGAACAGAATTGTCAAGACCCCAGGAGCAGAGGAGCAGGAGAAAGAAAAAGCAGAAGCGCAGTGGGGCTCACAGCCGTGGAGCTGGGTGTACACTGTGCCAAGCTTAGTGCTGTGCAGGGTACTGAGTCCCCAGACCAAGACTCAAAGATGCAAAGGTGGGGGAGCCGGGAGCTGGGTCCAGGTCTGTGGACCTGGCACTGCCTTCTTTCCCCCTGCCTGGAGATGGTCTTTCTGGGGAGTCCCTGGTTCCTGCCCCTTCCTTCATCCAGTGCCAGGGGAGCCCAGTATGGCAGAGTGTCCTGCAGTCATTTCCTGGTGCCGGCTCCGAGGAGGCCCTGCTGCCCACCAGGAGGCATCCCGGTTAACCATCTCCAGACCCCCTTGTGGTCTGGTTTCTGTTTCATTGGTGAGGCAACAGGAAAGCTGAGATCCTATTAAGTTGATTTGCAGATGCCAAAAAGGAATAACAGCCAAAATGAAGTTAACCCTTTCACCCCCTCTTCCACCCGCCTTCCCAGGCCACAGAAATAAGAGCATTGAATTGTGACCCATCACAAGAAGTGACTGCCTTGGCCTGGGGGAGCAGCTCCCTGATCCACAGGGACCCCAGGCCTCCCAGGCAGAGCCTGTCCTGCACAGCTGTTAGCAAGGGTGCTGGTCAGCAGAAGCACTGGCCAGCAGCCCTCTCCAAGTGGCCTGGCTCCTAGGTAGGGTACCGCAGGATTGTACAGACTGGAGTCAGCTCTTCCAAACCAGAAGGAAGCAACATGAGGGTCACAGCTATTAGCTTCTCAGGGCCCTGATTTCTCACCAGCCTCTCCTTCCAAGAATTGAAGTCCAGCCATGCTTAGTGGGAGCCCACTAGAAACGAGACAGCCTTTTGAAGTGAAGTCCAGCCCCCGCCCCCTAATGTAGTACTTCTGAAGGCTCCGAGTTAACAGAGGGGATATGGGCCAAGGAAAGAGCACTGGACTGAGAGCCCAGAGGTAAGCAGGGCCTCATGGGGGCAGAATTAGCATGGGTTTTGTAGTCAGATAGCCCTGGGTGTCAATTCTATCTCTACCACCCAGGAGCTGTGTGACTTTGAACAGATTACTCCTCTCTGGGCCTCAGTCCCCTGAGCAATAAGCAGGTATAACAGCATCTATCCCATATGGTCTATGTAAGATACCCAGAGCAAGCTGGGTACTTAGTAGGAACTCAGTAGCATTCCCTCCTCCTCCAGGCCTCAGCTTCTTCAGTAGTAAAATGGGGTGCTATGGGTTGGATCTGGAACATTCTCCAAAAGCTCATGCATTAAGCCTTGGTCCCCAGTGCAGTAAAGTTCAGAGGTGGGCTTTTAGGAAATGATTGGATCCTGGGGGCTCTGCCCTCCTCAGTGGACTCATCCTTCTGATGGTTAAGAGTCTGAATGGACCGTTGGGGGATGGTGGGACCTGGTACAAGAGAGTGGATGACAGGGCCACGCCCTTGCTCCTTCCTCCCCCTCCCCCTTCGGGTGGCTAAGAGCTGAACGGCTCTCCTTGACACACACACTTCCGCCTCACTGTTCTGCCCCACCCAGCAATGGGGCCAGTCGACCGTGGACGGAACCCTCTGAAACCATGAGCCAAGATAAATTTTTCCTCCTTTAAGTTGTTTTTTTCTCAGGTATTTTGGGCACAGTGATGAAAAGCTAACACCTGGGGTGACAGGCACTCTGGGTTAGTGCGTAAGGCACCAGGAAAACTACAAAGGGCCTCAGGTAGCTGCCAGGAGTCTCTGTCTGGGGAAGATGCTAGAAGTTACTCCCTTTCCAGATCCCTTCACAGGGCATTCCTCTCGCCCCTTCCCTCACCTTGCATAGCCTCTTCCTGGGTGGACACAGAGATTAAAGAACACTTGGGAAGCACCTTCTCACAGCAGGATAAGAAATTGGGATCATTATACCACTCCCTGTCCCTCCCCCAGCTTTAGGAAAAGCACCTCTGGCACAGGAGGCACACCTAGACTTACGGGTTCTAAGCACCTGGATTTGGAATCCCAGGCCTTCTTACTCTGAGACCCTTGCTCCTACCCTGGCCCCCAGCCACCAGCAGAGTGACTTCCAGGGCCTTGGGAGCTCTCCAGGGCCAGCATGAGGAAACTTCTGAGATCTGAGAGCGGTTAAAATGCCAGGGCCATCCTGGGGTGTTCTCCCGTCCTAAAGGTGCTGAGATGGTGGTCACCTCTCCACTCACAGAGGGACACGCCAAACTACCACCAGCCTCCTCGCTGGCCACGGTCACCTGGAGTGAGAGGACAAGATGGTGGCCAGGCAGCCTGGCCTGGGAGGAGGCGGTGCTCAGCCCTGAGTTTGAGTCTGGGCGTAGCTGGGTAAACTTGGATGAGTTTCCTAATCTGTCTGGCTCTCACCTCATCCATAGATTCAGGACAGGAAGAACACTTGTCCTATCTCACAGGCTGTGAGGAGATTCAAAAGTTGACTGG
>PVLC010004201.1:64637-87771 GCA_004027655.1 Graphiurus murinus
GCGCATGCTTGTAATCCCAGCATTCGGGAGGCTGAGACCTGAGGATCCGGGTTCGCGGCCAGCCTCAGCTACCTAGTGAGGAACTCCGCAACTTAGTGAGACTCGGTTTCAAAATAAAGAATAAAAAATAGGGCTGGGGGTGTAGCTCGGAGGTAGAATGCCCCTGAGTTCAATCCCCAGTACCGCAAAAAAAAAAAAAGTTGACTGGGACGTGTTGAAAACAGTAAACCTCGTTATCATTAGTAATTAGTGCACTTTTTTTATTTTTATTTGTTTGTGTTTCTAAGCAGCAGATTTGCTAGGCGAGTTAAACAGCATTTCACTCCTCACTCCTGAAATGAGCTGTTGACACTAGTCCCGCCTCTTCACAGACAGTGAAGGGGAATCCATGCCTGGCCTCTCAGAACAGCCCACGCCTGGGCCAGAGCCCGACTGTTTATCTCTTGTGCTGGTGTGTAGGCCCCGAGACAAGACAGGCAAAGGAAGCCCGTGCCACCGGCAGTGCTCCTCCCCGGACTCTCAGGGCAGCAGCTCCTCACAGCGTCTTTGCCCATCTGTGTGCAATGTTCTCCTCTTTGTACCCACCTGCTTGCTGTGCCCACTCTCAGCCTCTCTGCCTTTGACTATCTAGCTCGATGCCTGCTGTGGCCACCTGCCACACCACTTTGGACTTTTCTAGAATCACAATTCTGCTTCATTCCCATTGCTGATTTCCACTCAGAACACACTTTCCACGAGTAAACTCTCTTTGGGCATGTTTCTTGTAGATCCTCAAAGCTCCACCACTAGCTGTTCTAGATGCTTCTTTGCCATCTCACCTTAGTGGCTCCACGACCAGGTCTGGGCTGGTGATGTCCGTGGCACTGCATGCTGATCCTTAGAGTCCACAGTCTGAGTGGCTGCAGTTTCACCTTCATAAGGAATAAGCAAGAAATGGTTCCATTCCCTCTGTCTTCCCCTATCAACACTAAAGGAATCTGTACTAATTCTTTACTCATTGAAGGCTCCCTTAACTATAACTTGGTTCAATCCATAACTTTTAAATTTCCTTGGTTTCTAGAACAGTCTGATTCTGGTCATTAAAATGCAGTTCTAAGCTGGGTGTGATGGTAAATGCCTATAATCTCAGTACTTGGAGGCTGAGACAAGAAGATCACAAGTTCAAAGACAGCCTCAGCAACATAGTGAGACTCTCAGCAAACTAATGAGAACCTGTTTCCAAAAACAATCAAACAACAATGACCAAAAAAAAGGGGGGGCTGGGGTTGTAGCAAAGAGTTAAAATTCTCCTGGGCTCAATCCCCAGTACCACTAAATAATAATAATAATAATAATAATAATAATAATAATAATAATAATAATAATGTAATTCTTCCTGTTTGTTTCTTCTCCTCCCTCCCCAGGAGAGGCTGGAACCAGCTCCCCAAGATGGAAAGCATCTAATCTGACATCTGGTGTTTGGGACAAAGGAGATGAAGAAAGGCACATATCTTCTAATATTTTCAAGGTCAAGTCCTCTCTGGGCTGATTGCTCCTACTAATTATTTCATTAAACTCAATAACCTTTGGTGTTCTGGGTGGGGTTGAGGCGCAGGCATCCCTAGGCTGCTCTCAGGAGAAAGCACTGGGGGGAAGTGAGCGGATAGTGACAGCAAATCGGGACTCAACAGCAAAGCACTTGAAACTCAGGAACTGCTGCAGACGGAACGTGTGTCCCCCACTCCAAATGTACAGGTGGAAATCCTAATCCCTAGTATCATAGCACTTTGATTAGGTCACAAGGGTGAAGCTCTCATGAATGGGATCAGTGCCCTTATAAAGGGACCCCAGGGGGCTCCCTTGCCCCCTTTCAGCATGTGAGGACGCAGAAAGTAGACAGCCATGTACATACCAGGAAGCAGATCCTCCCCAGACAACAAACCTACTGATGCCTTGATCCTGGATTTCCAGCATCCAGAACTGTGACAAATAGATTTCTGTTGTTTATAAGCCACCCCGTCTATGGTATTTTGTCACCGCAGCCAGATCTAAGCAGAAGGCCTGGCCGGGACAAAAGCTGGAGTGGTCCTGCTGCCCTCCACTCTGCCGGCCCTGCTCCGGTCACAGAGGCAGACTGGAACTGCTGTTCTCCCACTTTTAGGCATCTTCAACATAGGAAAAGCATTTTGCAATCACCAAAACAAACAAACAAACTAAAAAAAAAAAAAAAAAAAAACTTTCCAAAAAGAGACAAATAAATGGTATAAATGGTGGCAAGTGATTTTTGATCTAGGAAACACAGATAATAAGACATTTAAGAATGAGTCTAAAAAAAAAAGTCTCTTGGTCTCCTCATTTGACTTTAAGGGTGGGAAAGGCTTCCCTTTCCCCGTCGATTGTAAGTGGAAGAATATACTCTCTCTTATGAGAGCTTCACACTCCCCCAAAGTCCACAAACTCCCACCTCTCCCCAGTCCTGTTTTTGCAGTACTGGGGATTGAACCCAGGCAAGCTCTACCACTGAGTTACAACCCCAGTCTGGCTAAGTTGCCCAGAAATTTGTGATCCTCCTGCCTTAGCCTCCGGAGTCACCGAAATTACAGGTGTGGGCCACTATGCCCAGCCCCTCTCCAGTTCTCTTATATTTACCAGGGGGTGGAACTTCCATCCAGGGACCCCAGCAATAATGGACAACTTCATTTGTACCCAACGGGAATGAACCTACAGGGGAGGGTGAAGGACACAGGCTGCCAACCAAGTGTGGAGGGCAAATGTATCTTCCCAAGGAGGTGCACACAGAGCCCTGTGGGCATGTTAAACTGGTAGGCCAATGGGTCATTTCTGTCTAGAAGGAATGTCCTTCATGAAGGGAAGTGGATAACTGACCACATGAAACTGTCAGGCAAGCTGATCCGGACAACCTAGGGGCAAGTCAAAGTGAATTATTGTGCTTCACAGTACTTTGAAGAAAGGCAGCTTTACTATTTGAAAGTAGATACAGTAATAGGCCCCAGGTGTGACCAGGAGCACTCCCTGGGAAAACTCTCTCAAGGGCTAGCTAAGAATGAGTTGTAACCAGTAGAGCAGCAGTTCATCTGTGAATGGGCATGCTTCTCCTATGTCTATACGTGTCTCATTCGAATGCCTCACCTAACACTACCTTCTCACTATCTTTTTGTACTTCCACAAAGTAAGGGTTTCCTAAACAAAGGCTAACTCCTCCCAGCCCTGTCCAAATGATTACAGACATCAAATGACCCCTTCCCCACAACCAAAGATGTTTGCCTGAGTCTGCAACCTCTGTGAAACCTGACATCCCACGGCAAGAGGATGAGTTAAGCCAACATTCCCACATGGACACAACCTTAATCCCAGCCCTAACTCATCTCAGAGCGCTCTCCAGACTCAGGTGCTCAAAGCTTGATGAACTTAGCAAAACTGAAATACTGCAGGAGAGAAGAGGGAGAGCTGGAGGTTCCTGGGAACTGGACCTGATATGGGCATTGAAAGAGTGACTAATTCAGTTCCACAGATATTTATTCAGTGACAACTGTGCATCTGATTCTGTAGGGGAGGCTATGATGAACGAATTGTGGTACACGTCCTCCAAGAAAATTGAATCTCGTGGATTTCGAATCTGAAGAGGGGGCATGAGTACTAACTATGACACAAAGCAATGTGAAGGTTACCTGACAGGGCAGAAATAAACAGTAGCCCACAGTGACCCAAGAGAAAGAGAATTCTTCCAGCTGGAGAACTACAAGAGGCTCCGAAAAGGAGATCTTCTCTGGTTGAAGATATGTGTTCTGCTGCCCAGTAATTTTACTCCCAGCAGCACATGATAGAAAACTCTCATACGTGAGCTTGAGGAGATAAGGCCAAAGACATTCTGTGCAGCTCTCTACGTAATGTCAGTGTTTATGAATGGGTAAGGAGACGAATGAATGAGGAATGCTCATATAATGAGACAGTATTGCTATGGTTTGGGTGTGGTTTGTTACCCGAGGGTTCTTGTGTTGAAAGGTTGGTCCCCAGAATGGTGATGTAGAGATGATGGGACCTTTAAGAGATGGAGTCTAGTGGAATTTGATTAGGTCCTCAGGGGTGCTGCACTCAGAAAGGATTAAGGTGTAGAGGCTGAGTGAGGGGAACACCTGCAACTTGGGAGGCTGAGATAAGAGGATTGCAAGTTCAAGGCCAGTTTCAGCAACTTAGTAAGACCCTGTTTCAAAATAAAAAATAAAAAGGACTGAAGCTGTAGCTCATAGGTAGAACACTCTTGGGTTCAATCCCCAGTACCATCAATAATAATGGTAATGATAATAATCATAATAAATTAGTTAAATATGATTAAATACAAACATTTTTAAAGTGAGGGTGTGAATATATGGACTTCTGGTACATTATTCTTTATTTCTCTGTATGTTTGAAATAAATTCATTAAGAAAATGAAGACTTTCATTCCTCTAGAAGTAGTGTATAAAATATTATCAAATAAATACTGGTCTTAGAGTAGGTTCTAAGGGGAAAAAAAGAAATCCTAGTCCAAGGCTTTTGTGGAAAACAGTAAGTAGCGATTGTTTAGCAATGCTGCTGCCTGAAGTGGTAATAACAGATGGAGCAACAGGAGACTGGGGGAAAACTAAAAAGGGTAATCCCTGGAAGGAAATGTCCACAGGGGGCTTTGAAACACTGACAGATTCCAGGGGCTCTATTGGGCCACAAGCATGTGCCCTTTTCACTTATTTTGAGATGGGGTCTTGCTAAGTTGCCCAGGCTGGCCTCAAATTTGCAATCCCCCTGCCTCAGCCTTGTGGGTAGCTCAAATTACAGGTGTGTGCCACCGTGCCTGGCTCAAATGGGTTGTTTTTAATCTAACTATATGCTCTTTACAAAAGGTACATGAAAGTACATGGGCCCAAGAAGAGTAAAGTAAAAGAGTAAAATCAGATATTACAGAAGAAATAGTAATTGGAGGAGAGCTGGCATAGTAATATCAGTATCAGATAAAATAGACTTCAAGACCAAAAGCATCTTTAGGGATAAAGAGGACAAAAGGAAATTCACTAGGAAGACGGTAGTCACTGTATTAGTCATATTTTTTCCTTGGAATATTCATAAAAACTGACCATGAACTAGGTACGCATTGGAATTGTTTTTAAGTAAACCCAAAATACAGCAAAAGGAAAGAAATAATAAAGATGAGCACGGAGATTAAGGAAATAAAAAACAGGCATAGTGAGCATTAACAAAACTAAATCCTGGTTCTTTAAAGGACTTTTACAGCTGCAAAAGTGATTAATATAAAAGGAGCAAAGGCACAAATGACATTCTGTGGAACTAAGTTGCTGCAGCAGCCCTGGTCCCCATGTTCAGAACTGTTATCGGGGATAAAAGAGTTTTCTCTCTGTTCAAGAATCTGTTGCCGTGGGTGTCTGTCTCAGCCAAATCTAATCCTAACCAACACAGGGGCAGGCCAGGCCTGGGCAAGGCCCAGCCCGGACTAGTTCAGGCAAGATGGAGGATGGTAGGAGGTAGCAAACCAGGTGCACCCCGGGGTGATCAGGTGAACCGATCGCACTTGAGAAGTAGAAGTAACAGGCCAGGCTGAGGTGGCCCCAGGACAGTGGCCAGCAAAACAGGTAGTGAGCACAGTCAGTGGTAGACTGTCATGCCTGCTTTCAGCAGTCTACCACTGTCATGCCTGCTTTCAGCAGTCTACCACTGACTGTCATGCCTGCTTTCAGCAGTCTACCACTGACTGTCATGCCTGCTTTCAGCAGTCTACCACTGACTGTCATGCCTGCTTTCAGCAGTCTACCACTGACTGTCATGCCTGCTTTCAGCAGTCTGCTTTCAGCAGTCTACCACTTACTGTGCTCACTACCTGTTTTGCTGGCCACTGTCCTGGGGCCACCTCAGCCTGGCCTGTTACTTCTGCTTCTCAAGTGCGATCGGTTCACCTGATCACCCGGGGTGCACCAGGTTTGCTACCTCCTACCATCCTCCATCTTGCCTGAATCCTTTGCCTGTGGCTCAGAGGTAAAATGCACCCCTGGGTTCAATCCACAGTACCACAAAAGAAAAAAAAAAAGACCCACAGTGTTGATCCCATGTGGGTCCATACTAGCCCCACACCAAAGCTCCAGCTTCATCTCTAGTAAGAGAAAAATGGCTTCAGTAGGTCCAAATTTCTCATCCTCACACCACCCCATGCAAGAAGAAAGCTCATTTCCCAATCCCAATGCCTCCCTTACAAGTCTCTGGTTAGCATTCTCCCATTAGCCAAGATTAGATCATGTGCCTGTATCTAAACCAGTTAAAATGCTGATTGGCTTCAGCCAATCAGGCTCTACCCTAGAACAATGGCTAAATTGAATGATTTCAACAAATTACTGAGCCTCACTCTTATATATGAGAAATTATGTGAATATTATTGGCCTTGCAATATTTTCAGACAGTATAAATAAAATCAGTATTTAGTCACTTAGCACAGGGTCTGACACACTTCTGCATTTGATCAGTAGTAGCTATGAATAACTATCAGCACTAACATTAAAAATTGGACCTTAAAACCGGCCATGGTGGCGCATGCTTGTAATCCCAGTACTTAGGAGGCTGAGACTGGAGGATCCGGGTTTGCGGCCAGCCTCAGCTACTTAGTGAGGCCCTCCACAACTTAGCGAGACCCTGTCTCAAATCAAAGAATAAAAAATAGAGCCGGGCGTCGTGGTGCACGCTTGTAATCCCAGCATTCAGGAGGCTGAGACCATAGGATCCGGGTTCGCGGCCAGCCTCAGCTACCTAGTGAGGCACCCCGCAACTTAGTGAGACCTGGTTTCAAAATAAAGAATAAAAAATAGGGCTGGGGGTATAGCTCGGAGGTAGAATGCCCCTGAGTTCAATCCCTGGTACCGCAAAAAAAAAAAAAAAAGAATAAAAAATAGGGCTGGGGGTGTAGCTTAGAGGTAGAATGCCCCTGGGTTCAGCCCCCAGTACCCCGAAAACAAAACAAAAACTAGGCCTTAGCCTAATGTGGTGATGCACACCTGTAATCCTAGTACTTGGGAGGCTGAGACAAGAGGATTGTAGGTTTGAAGTCAGCCTCAGCAATTTAATGAGACCTTGTTTCAAAATAAAAAATAAAAATTGGGATGAGGGTGTAGAATGCTTCTGAGTTCAATTCTCCTACCAAATAAACAAACAAAAACAGGCCTCTGGGGCTGGGCATGGTGGTACAGGCTTGTAATCCCAGCATTTGGGAGGCTGAGACCGGAGGATCCAGGTTCACGGCCAGCCTCAGCTACCTAGTAAGGCACTCCGCAACTTAGTGAGACCCTGCTTCAAAATAAAGAATAAAAAATAGGACTGGGGGTGTAACTCAGAGTTAAAATGCCCCTGAGTTCAATCCCCAATATCGCAAAAACAAAACAAAACAAGAAAACAGGCCTCTGTTCCCATCCCTGGGGTGAGAAACTTGGGCTGGGGCTCCCAGTTTGAAATGAGTGTCAGTCTGGCACTAACTCCTCAAAGGAGAGACTGAAATCAACATACAACTTGATCCCCAGCCCTAAAGAGTAAGTCAAGGCAGTACGTCCACAATATGGTTGAAGGGACCCAGGGACGTCTACAGTTCCCTCTAATTGGCCAGCAACCCCAAAGATGAAGAGGCAGAAGTGACTGCCCCAGCACGAGTTTCCCAGCACCCTCTGCACTTTGTGGCCTCCCTGCGATCCTGCCTGGGCCCCCGTGGTGGGACGGCCCCATTAAATGACCACATTCAAAACAAGGGGAGCAGAAAGCCTGCAGAGCCCCCTCTAGCTCAGCTCATGGTGGGTGACAGGGTCATATGCCCTGACAGGCCTTTACCCAGGGAGAAAAATCTTTCTAATAGCCCAGAAGAATGCCCTAATCTGACAACTCGTTTAGCAGATTATTGGGCCTGGCTTTGATCTTTACTGGGCATAATGAGTGCGGTTCTTGGGCCAATCAGCAGTCATTAATTAGTAGAACAGCCAGCAGCTGAGCCTGCCCAAGACCAGGGCCCTTGGCTTGGCAACTGAGAGCCAGGGGCGGAGATGTTTATGAGTGTCAAACCAAAGCGAGGCTGTGGGATATCAGGGTCACCAGGACCAGCCCTGGGGTTGCTCTGAGAAAGGCCTCTAAACCAGGGCTTCACATGACACATGTGGCTCTTGATGCCATCCAGAGCCTGGGCATCAAGCCCCGCGATGACCTCCACGTCCTGCAACACATAGCCCAATAGTGACGGCACTGCACCAACTGAATGCATAGCTGTGTGTCACTCCATGAAATAGCACCATGATGTGCGGGCAAAGAGCTGAAGCCACTCAGTTCTGGGTCCAGCCCTCTCCCAGAAGGCGGGCCCTGCCTCTTTGATATATTGGCTCTCAGCTCCCACTCTCCCTTGTCTTGGGCCCCTGCTTTCCCACCACATGGCCCTTTGGATCCCTAGGAGCAGATGAGTGCAAGAGAGTACCAGGCTCCTTGTATCATCATCCCTAAAGCAGCAGGACCAGCCTTGAGGTCTTGCATTAGCTGGGCTAGGTGTGGGTCGGGGACACATGCTCTAGACTCAGCGCAGAAAGAGCTGCATTCACATGCCATCCTCTGCCACTCACTAAAGGGCCAAGTGACCCTGGGGTGGGGCCTGCACTTCTCTGTGCAAGGAGGGGTTGTTTTCCATGTTGCCATTGCATAAGCAGCTGCCCTTATTTGTTGCATAATACCAAAATAGAGAGCTAAAATTACTCATGCATTTTTCAATCAGTGAAACAAAATTTTTAATTTATTTTAACTTCAAAAATTAACAAACAAGCAGGATGTGGTGGCGCACGCTTGTAATCCCGGTACTTGGGAGGCTGAGACAGGAGGATTGCAGGTTTGCGACCAGCCTCAGCTACTTAGTGAGGCCCTCTGCAACTTAGTGAGACCTTGTTTCAAAATAAAGAATAAAAATAGGGCTGGGGGTGTAGCTTGAAGATAGAATCCCCTGCATTCAATCCCCAGTATTGAAGAAAAAAAAATTAACAAACAAGTCAGGCATAGTGGTGCACATTTGTAATCTCAACTACTCAGGATGCTGAGGCAGGAGGATCCCAAGTTCCAGGCCAGTCTGGCCAATTTAGAGAGACTTGTCTCAAAATCTCAAAAGAACTGGGGGTGTAGCTCAGTGATGGAGCACCCCTGGCTTCCGTCCCCAGTACCAGCCTCAGCAATTTAGCAACACTCTCAGCAACCTAGCGAGACCCTATTTCAAAATAAAATAGGACTGGAGGTACAACTTGGAGATAGAATGTCCCAGAGTTCAATCCCTGGTAAACACACACACACACACACACACACACACACACACACACACACACACACACTCCACAAATCATAGAGGACAAGAATTTTGAAAAGAAGTTATCATTCTAAAGATGAAAAATGCAGCTGTGAAAAATAAAAAATTAAGTACTTGATCTTTTTAAGAACAACCCTAAGAAAAATTTTAACGTATCATTGTTAAGTCAAGCACTTTTATGTGCAAATCATCCTCATTATTTTTATTTTTTTTATTTTTTTGTGGTACTAGGGATTGAACTCAGGGGCGTTCTACCTCCGAGCTATACCCCCAGCCCTATTTTTTATTCTTTATTTTGAAACCGGGTCTCACTAAGTTGTGGAGTGCCTCACTAGGTAGCTGAAGCTGGCCTCGAACCCGGATCCTCCGGTCTCAGCCTCCCGAATGCTGGGATTACAAGCGTGCGCCACCACGCCCGGCAATCATCCTCATTATAATCAGACCTCTCTCTGACTCCACAATATTCAGAGACAGCAAGGGGAGTGTTAGCTAATTGAGTGTTAGCTAACTAACAACGAATGTCTTTTTTTAAAGTTTTTTTTTTTTTTTTTTTTTTTTGAGGCAGTGTCTCACTAAGTTGTGCAGGCTCTCCGTGAGCTTGCAATCCTTCTGCCTTAGTCTCCAGACTATGACTGTCTTCCTTTGACACCATCACTGAGGAGGGAAAATCAATCTCTTGCCTAATAACTTTTAGTAGTTTTTTAAATTTTTTCTAGCAGGAGTGGGTAGAGACTGAGACCTTTTTATTGGTAGTGAGCATTCATTTTTGTTTTACGCCTTCTCCAACCTCATCAGATATAGATGGAGATATCCACAACATTGGTCTTGTACACTGAGATGCTCTTGTGTTTTTTGTTTGTTTTTGTTTTTGTTTTGTGTTTTTGTGATACTGGGGATTGGACTCAGAGGCATTCTACCTGCTAGCTACATCCTCGCCCCTTTTTATTTTATTTTTTTGAAACAGGGTCTCCGTAGGTTGCTGAGAGTCTCACTACTTGGTGAGGCTGTCCTTAAACCTGTGATCCTCCTGTCTCAGCCTCTCAAGTTCTAGGATTACAAGCATGTGCCACCATACTTGGCTTGTGTTTTTTGAGCTAGATCTAGAGCTTCAGGAAAACTTCACTACAACAATTAGTGTTTTCTTTTTCTTCTTTGGAATTATGGAAATGTGAAAAATAAATAAAGCTTTCTAAATGAGTAATAAGTGTCTGTTCAATTTAGATTGTTATTATTATTGTTGTTGTTGTTGTTATTATTGTTTTGGTGCTGGAGATTGAACACAGGGGCATTTTACCTTGGATCTACATCCCCAGCCCTATTTTATTCTGTCATTTGGAAACAGAGTTTCACTAAGTTGCTGAGGACCTCTCTAAATTGCTGAGGTTGGCCGTGAACTTGGGATCCTTCTGTCTCAGCCTCCCAAATATTGGGATTACGAGCATGTGCCCCACGCCAAACCTCAATTAGGATTTTTTATGTAGCATATAAGTCTCTTGATATAAATTACTCTGAATTTAGATTTTTTAAAAATATGAACTAATGGTATTACAATAAAACCAACTGGTGTATGATCACTTAAAAAATACACACAGAGACAGGTATAGTTATGTGTGTCTGCAGTCCCAACTACATAGGCAGGAGGATCACTTAAGTCCAGGAGTTCGAGGCCAGCCTGAGCAATGTAGCAAGATCCTCATCTCAAAAAAAAAAAAATATTAAAATAATACTAATAAAATTAATAAAATGAGAGGGGGGGAGGGGATCAAGAATCTTGCTTTACAATGTCTTATTCTAAATCGGTTTCCAAATTCTTTCTCCTATTAGGACCCTCCACTGAGAGAAACTGGAATATAGAAAACCAGTCAGACGGGGGTCCTTGAACCAAGTGTAGGAAAGAGGCCAGAGCCCTGTTTCCCTCATCCCTCAAGCCCTCATGCACATTAACATGGGGGGGGGTGCCATATTTATCCAATTCATTCTTCGGATGAAGGTTTATTAAATACCACTCTGTTCCAGGACTTGTGCTGAGTTCTGGGATACTGGGGTAAGACAGACAAATAAGATCCCTGTCTTCATGGAGGGGTCTGGGACACCGGCTCACCTAGCCCTACCTGGGGGGATAGAAAGGGGCACAGCTGTCCCAGCAGGCCCTCTGGGACCAGTCAGAGGACCTCAGCCAGGCCCACTAGGCCCCTCCCCAGAACTGCTTCCTAGAGTAAGAGGATCTTGGGTGAATCTCCCGGCAATTTACTTGCCTTCAGCATCCCCACAGACAAATAGCAATATATGGATGAGGGTGGGTCCAAGTTTTGTGGGGCCTGAAACTAATACAACTTAGAAATAAAACATTAAATTACAAATACAAAACTGTTAAAAAGTGACTATCTCTCCAAAATGCCTCTCATTCTTTTCTAGAAATCACATCAATTCATCCATTTTAAGAAGCTGATATGCGCAAACTAGAAAAACAAATCAACCAATTTATCTAAATAAAGAACACACTTTTTTTTTTTTTTTTTTTTTTTTTTTTTTTTGCAGTACTGGGGATTGAACTCGGGTCTCAGCCTCCCGAATGCTGGGATTACAAGCGTGTGCCACCACGCCCAGCTAAGAACACACTTTTGTAGTACTCTGTTCTTTACATTTTTGGTTTCATGTTCTGTCTGATTGCCCTATAATATGCCAATGATTTCTATCCTTTTCTATATAGAGAGTAGAATGATCCTCCTTTCAGTATAGTGGAGCAAAATATGCATTTTGTTATTGGGAGATTAGGAAAGTTTATTTTGGCTTTATAACTGATGCTGTGTGAAATTTAGGATGGTTGTTGGATTTGTCAGTATTCCCCAGAGAAATAGAACCAATATAATATATATGTAGCTCAGCCTGAAGGTCTGAAATAGGGATGGAGGGTCAATGTCCAAGGACAAAAGATGGATGCTCCAACTATAATGAGAGAACAGATGTGCCCTTCCTCTGTCTTATTTTATATAGCCCTCGACAGACTGGATGATGCCTAACCACATTGGTGAGGGTGAACCATTACTCAGTCTACCATTCAAATGCAAATGCTATCTCTCCTCAAAACACCTTCACAGGCACACCTGGAGCACACAGCCTGCAGCTCAAATCATCATCATCATCTTCATCATCATCACCACCACCACCACCACCACAGAGACATTGCTAAAAACTGACTTTACAATGTATTATTCTTTTTTTATTTGCGGTACCAGGGATTGAACTCAGGGGCATTCTACCTCCGAGCTATACCCCCAGCCCTATTTTGTATTCTTTATTTTGAAACGGGGTCTCACTAAGTTGCAGAGTGCCTCACTAGTTAGCTAAGGCTTGCCTCGAACCAGGATCCTCCAGTCTCAGCCTCCCAAATACTGCGTGCGCCACTACGCCCGGCTTAGACAATCTGAACATATGGTTACTCTACTGCACTACTAATATGTTAAACATAATTCGGGAAAACTCCCTGTTAAATATTTTAAATTATGAGAACATAGATGAGATGGGTACCAGTCAATTTAGTGCTTCACCGTTCCTACCCAAGCCCATTTTATTTTATTTCTTTTCTTTTTTTTTTTTTTGGTACTGGGGATTGAACCCAGGGGCATTCTACCTTCGAGCTATACCCCCAGCCCTATTTTTTATTCTTTATTTTGAAACAGGGTCTCACTAAGTTGTGGAGTACCTCACTAGGTAGCTGAGGCTGGCCGAGAACCCAGATCCTCCGGTCTCAGCCTCCCAAATGCTGGGATTACAAACTTGCGCCACCACACCCAGCTTACAATGTATTATTCTAAATCAGTTGTTTCCAAATCATCTCTACTGTCAGGACCCTCTATTGAGAGCAACTGGAATATATAAAACCTGGGGATCCTTGATGTATTGGCTTTATATCAGTATTTATTATTAACTTTACATCAGAGTATTATTAACTTTACATCATATTATTTAGGTTGTGGAAAATTAGGGAGAATGACGGGTAAGATTAAGCACCTGGTAGGAAACGACCTAAGACAGGCACAGTCCTTCGTGCATTTTAAAATAAAAACGGGGGAGTTGTGGGAGCCCAGCCGGGCCCTTTCCCCCTGGCAGTTGCTATCTGCATATATGAGTAATTATACTGACTCTTCTGCTATGGCTACATTGGCATCTCGAAGTCTGGAGATTGCTCCTAAGATACATAGATGAAAGACCCTCCTACTTCATAGAACGTAAATATATGACTCTAAAGGTTTATGGTCTTATGACTCTAGAAAGTTTGCTTGACCAGGCTATGTCAGGAATGTGGGCTATACGTGCAAAATGAAGAAGTGGTGCTATCTGTGTTCTGACAATGATTGATACGTCATAAATGTCTATGTAACCCTGTTGTACTCAAGAAACGTATAAAAATCCGTGCTGAAAAATAAATAAAGAAAATCAAGGGGAGAAGAGACATCACCCAAGAACTCTGCCTTTTCCTCTGGAGAAGGGACTATTGCATCTTTGGTTGTACAGCGATAGTGGTGTGGTGTTAGGTGGAACTGTGATCTTGTTATTGCCTTTATTTGGAGGTTAAGTATGTTTGGCGTATTTGTGCTAAGTCGACCAAGATTGAATTTGCAATGGTTAATTTTATGTCAACTTGACCAGGCTATCCAGATAGCTGGTAAAACATTATTTTCAGGTGTGTAGGTGAGGGTGTCCCCCTGGGGGACCGTGCCCACCTTGCGTCCAGAAACTAAGTGCCCCTGCCACCAGGATCCAAGTGATCCTATTGAATTTAGGTTTCCAATTGAGCGGCTGCAGTTCCCACTGTAAGGTAGACCTATGGAGAAGAGTGACCATGGAGCTCTTCCAGGATGCCAGGAAACTGATTTCTCAAAGTGTTGGTGAAAGAGATAATACCTCCTGGACCCTTCCAGTGTGGGCAAATAGGTCTTAAATGACAAGTCCACTCGAACGCTCCAATCTCCCCGAGCCTCCCGGAGCCTGTCCTCTGCCTTGGCCTGGGCATTTCCAGTTCTCCTGTGGTGGGCCATCCTTTGTTGTTTTGTTGTTTAGGGAATTGAATGCACGAACATTCTGCCTCCAAACTATACCTCCAACCCTTATTTCTTATTTTGAAACAGGGTCTCGCTAAGTTGCTGAGGGTCTAAGTTGCTGAGGCTGGTCTCAAAACTGTGATCCTCCTGTCTCAGCCTCCCAAGTACTGAGATTATAGGCATGCTCCACCATCTCAGCTGGGGCCCATCTTTTGATCTGTGTTTCAGCCAAACTGCGAGTACTCTTCTAACTCCCCAAGCTACAACATTAAATAAAGAATCTCTGCTTGTGAGCCCGTGTCACTGATCCAGCCTCATCCCACTTCATGTTCCTTCCATCATTATTTCATACCATTAGTATTAAAACATTTTCATGTTCCTCAGATTTCTCCTTGTATGGATTAAAATTTTCAAGTCTTTCTTTTGGGGTATGCTGCACCTCCCCATAGGCCACTCTGTTCTTCAACTTCAGGTGTCTACTAGGGCCTGAGCCTAATTATAGGTCTAGGAGTGAAGTGGGGTGGCAGGGTGGGCCCCGAAGAGAATCAACAGAATCTTGTATGACAGCTGCTTCAAGGGAGGTCATTGCCTTTTTCTCAGGCCGTGAGGATTATCCCACCACTGTGGCTGAGGAGGCCATGACAACTGGGGCCGGGAGGAGCTGGAGAGACCACTGCCACTAGGCATCAGGATGCCTTTTTTTTGGGGGGGGGGGGTACTGCAGATTGATTTATATTTTATTTTGAAACAAAGTCTCGCTAAATTGCTAGAGCTGGCCTTGAACCCGAAATCCTCCTGTCTCAGCCCTCCAAGTACTGGGATTGCAGGCATGCACTACTGTGCCTGGCTAGGGAGGTCTCTTCTACTGACAAAGAAAACATCAGATTTTAGGGGCTCGATGTCCCCAACTTCATCAGGGTCTTTCCACAGATTCCCAACCCAATGTAAGGGATACCATTCTTCCCCAATCGATGTCCTCACTTCAAGAGTAGACACTATGTGAGGTTTGGAGCTCAGCTTGATTCATAATTGAGCCAATCACAGGAAGAGGCTTTGCTTCTGGTTCTCAGCAATTTCAGCCTTGTGGACATACGATATAAGGCTTTCCTTCAGGGAACGACTAGACCGTGACTTATGCAGTGCTTGAGCTGGGAACTTGAATCCCTGAGCTCATTCTTTTTACACCACTTTGCCAAATGATGCTAGGAATAACCAACCAATGTCATTATAGTCCTTAGTTTTCCAAAAGTGTTTGAAAATATGTACAATCAATTACCACCTTGCTTCTTCTAAGTGGTTGATTAGGAGTATTCAAAGAAGATATTTTGCATTTCTCTATAAACAGCTCATGCTATGCACTAATTGTACTCTTTACTACTGAAAATAGAGTCATTAGCATCTTTAAATCTAATCTAATCAGATTACACAGCCAGCTCACACAGGAACACCCACGCTGTTACACATACACAGACACATCTTTGCCCACCGCGAAGCCCTTCATACCCAGCACCTCAGCTAACAGACATAAACATGCATACATGCACACCCATAAAAGCAATTCCAAAAATCTGGACCATGGTCTTCAAATCTAATCAGATTAGAGAGCCAATTCCAGAAACCCCAGAACCAATTCAGAAAACTCATCTTTAAAATTATGTTCCTCTAAACACACTCCTAGCACCAAAATCTAGATTTGTTCAGGGTTCTCTAGAGAAACAGAACCAGTAAGTATATGTTTCTTATATATATATGTGTGTGTGTGTGTGTGTTTCGTGTGTGTGTGTGTGTGTGTGTGTGTGTGTGTAGAAAGAGAGAGAAAAAGATTGATTTATTAGCTCATGAAATTATGAAGGTGCCTAAGTCCCCAGATCTGCCATCTGCGCACTGGAGAAGCAGGAGAGCTGGTGGTGTAATTTAGTCCAAGTCCAAAGGCTGGAGATCTAGGAGCACCAATATCCAAGAGCAGATGAATGTCTGCTCAAATAGAGGGAGAGCAAATGCACCCTTCCTCTTTCTTTTTATTTTCAGTCCTCAACCTTTATCTGCATTGGTGAGGCCAATCTTCTCAGCCTACCAATGCAAATGAAAATCACTTCTAGAAAAACAATGATTTATCAACTCTCTGGGCATTACTTAGCCCAGCCAGGCTGACACATAAAGTAACTGTCACAGTTGTCAATTAGGGGTAAATGCCTAACAAGTTCATATAAGAGCTGTTCGACTAAGAAAAATGTACAGACTAGCTTCTGGCTCTGTACATTTCAAGTCTTGTATCTCTGCCGCTTCCCACATGCTTCTTGTGCTGAGCACCATGGGACACGTGCACCGCATCACCCCAGGTGAAGCAACACCATCGGAGGCAGGAGTTTTCCTGGGAAGCCACATTCATGAAATATTATATGTATATAGTGCACCCCACATAAATATATCCTATCTTCCCACAATAAAAGTGCATCCCCAACTCAAGTTTCAGTAAGCTGGATCCCCGAAATACACACATTTATTCCAGCACCATCTGATGGGCTGGGGGTGGGAGAAAGGTGACACCGGGAAGTCAGGGTGAAAAGAAACAGCAGCCTTCAACGACTGTGACTGGACTAAAAACATGAGAACATGTGAAAGCTTTGCCAGGGCCCCTCCCGAGGCCTGCAAGGAGCAAGTGCAGGCCCTGCAAAGCTCTGCAAAGGGCACAGTCCTTGGAGATTAAAGAGACCAGGAGAAGGGTAATTACTAAGGCGGGGACCTCAGAGCTGCAGCCTCTGGCACAATTATCTTAACAAGTTAAATGAGCCCCAGATAAACCTGCACCTAATAAACCTGGGCTGCTAGTGCCCACAGCCCTCACTATGAAAGAGGACTTCAAAGCCCAAGGCCGGGTCATCAGAAGTGGCGATCTCCCCCTCTGGGCCCAGGCCTGTGCGTGGGCTGCAGGCTGAGGCAGGACCGAGTCCTACCTCTCACAAAGCCGCAGGATCGGCTGTCAGGAGCATGCGCACTGATTCCTACCCACAGACACTCCTTTGCCCACCCGAAGCCCTTGTACCCGGGGCCTCGGCTGACAGAATGCCCCCCCCACACACACACACACAGCAGAGCAATCCCAGGAAGCAGAAACAGGTTCCCAATGGGCCGGAGCAGGGGAGACCCTCTGTGGGGAGGGGTGGGACATGGTGACGGTTGTCCCCTTGTGCTCCATGCGCAGGATGCAGCCGTGAGGAGGCCAGCCTCTGCCTTGTTCTCACACCGTGCTGCAGCCCAAGGTTCTGCAGTCATGGGTGCTTGCTCCGTCTCCCTCTTCTCTCACCCGACACAGCTCTTCTCTTCTGGTTTGAGTGAAGCGCGTTCCCCAGAGGTCCCCGTGCTAGAGGCTGGTTCCCCAGTGCAATGATATTGAAAGGTGTTGGGACCTTTAGGAGGCAGGGTCCTAGTGGGAGGTCGTTAGGTCAAGGGGGAACCTCTATCAGATTAAAACCCACCTGGAGACAGCGGGTCAGGTCTCAGGGGACCAGGCTGGCTATGTGTGTGACCTCTTCCTGTGCACTGCTCACCACCCTTGCTCATGCTCCCACCATGTGATGCTGGGACTCAGCAGAAGGCCCTCACCTGAGGCTGCACAGATTGAGCTGCCTGATCTTAGACTTTCAGTCTCCCAAACTGTGAGCTAAATAAACCTATTTTCTTTATCACTTACCTGACCTCAGATATTTTGTGATAGCAGCATAAAACAAAGACATACTCCATCCCCAAAAGCAGAAAGCCCTGTACTAGGGTGCACACCTGTAATCCCAGCTACTCAGAAACCTGAGTCAAAAGGATTACTAGGTCAAGGCCAGCCTGGGCTAAGTTTAGTGGTATCCTATCCTCAAAATTTAAAAAATGGTCTAAGGGTACCTCAGTGGTAGAGCACTAGCCTACCATGTATGATGGCCCTGGGTTCAATCCCCAGTACTACCAAAAAAAAAAAAAAGAAAGAAAAAACTCTGAGCCAGACAGTGTAAAAAGATGTTCAACTCGCCAGAGACCCAGGTTCAGAGTAGTTATGGACCAAGCCTGGATCATGCCAGCTCCACATGATGCTGGCTGAAAGGCCCAGGTGGTATCCCCACTGATCCTGGCCTCCCCTGGGTGAATGGGAGACAGTAGGGGAGGTAAAGGGCTCTGAACTTCCAGCACCGCAGGGCTGGCCAGAGCCCTGGCCTGACTCTCAGAGTCTTGCCCCTTGGCCTTGCTGTCTCTGTTCCCGGGCAGCACAAACCCCAGGTTGCCAGGGCTCTTCATGGGTTGGCAAAGGACAGTCAAAGAATGGGGTCAAGGGGGACTAAGGGGGCGATGGCTGCGAGCCTCCTTGGGTGGGTGAGGGGCTTGTCCTCCTGAGTGAGCAGAGCAGTGAGCAGGCAGACCCGCCAGAGCGAGCTGGGGCTGGGCCAGGCCTTTGAGGCTCTTCCGCTCAGGAAAACCCTGTTCTCTGTCCCAAGCCAGAGGAAGGAGGAAAACAGGAAACACATGTTCTTCAGGGGAGGCTGGGCACCCAGGCCCGAGAAGCCCCCTGCCTGGGAGTTTCCCATCCCACCTGGGGACCTGCCCTGAGCAGCCTGGAGGGAGAGACATGCTTATCAAACTTATTCAAAGCCCCAAGCACTGTTAACAAACTTCTCTGCAACTTTGGACAAGAAGCTCAGCCTCTCTGGGCCTCTGCTTCTTCCCTTGGGAAATAGAAGTGATTGTCCCCGCCTTCCTCTCTGCCTCGCCTACCTCCATGGCTGTGGGACCATAAAGTTCCGCACATGTGAAAATACTAATGGGAATCCCAAAGAGATCCCCACCCCCGTTCCTCTAGCCTCCACCTCCAGGAAGCCGCCTCTGATTGCCTTAAGGGAAGGAATGAGAGCCCCTTGATATTCGTGGTTTCCTCCTCTATGAGGAGCCTGACACAGTCTGCATTAGACAGAAGTCTGGTCATCTCGTCCACAAAATCGTGAGCACCTCCAGGTCGTGTGACCTTGTCCTGCTTGGTGTCCTCCCCCCATGCCAGCAGCTGTGTGAGAGGCGGCTGCAGGTGCAGGACCTGGGTCAGATCGTGTCCTGACGCCCCCTCAACCCCACCCACACCTTCCCCTTTGACCAGTCCTGACTCGGGGGGCTCAGGGTTGGACAAGTGCAGGAACCAGGGCACCCGGCCTTGCAGTTCTATGCGTGGACTGTAAAGTTAAGTGACAGAAGTTACATCCAGGCCAACACCGTTAGAAGTTGTGTCCTCTCCACCCACCTCAGCCTTGCCCCTTCCTTCCTGGGAGGCTGCCACGACCGGAACCCAGGGCCGTGCCTGCTAGACAAGCACTCTACCTTGAGCTACGGCCCAGCCCTATTTTATGTGTTATTTTAAAACAAGGTCTCACTAAGTTACCAGGCGCTGGCCTTAAACCTGCAATACTGCTGTTTCAGCCTCCCAAGTACTGGGATTATAGGTGTGTGCCACCACACCCAGCTCCTTTTTATTTTTTATTAGTATTACTTTTTATTTGGAGACAGGGTCCTTCTCAATAAATTACCCTGGCTGGCCTTAAACTTTTGATCCTCTTGCCTCAGCCTCCCCTGTAGCTGGGATTACAGGCACACATCACCACACCCAGCTTCTAGTATCTACATGTAAAAAAAGAAATGTGCAAAATTAACCTTAATGAAGTCTTTCATAAGAAATGCTATCACTTTAATATGTAATCAATGTAAATATTAATAATGAGCTATCTGACATTCTCTTCCTTGTATTAAGTCTATCAAGTCAGATGCGTGTTTTATGTGAACAGGACACCTCAATTCACACTAGCCACATTTCAAGTGTTCAGGAGCCACAGATGGCGCATGGCCACTGCACTGCACAGCACAGCTCCAGTCTGGGCACAGGAGCTCAGGAGACTTTAGGTCTCTTAACAGAAGACGCCCAAATGCTTAGGCCTCGCTTAGCAGAGTACTGCACGAGGCTCTGAATGGCAGGCCACAAAGTGAATGCTGCGTAAGCACCAAGCGCTCTATGTCGAGATTCAAGGAAGCCAGGGATGGTTTTAATCTGCTGCAGAATCGGCATGTGTTTGAACTTCCCTATTTACAGTAGGCCCTACGAGGAGACTCATAAACAGCTCAAGGAGCGCCAAGGAGCCCAGCACTCCACACAGCTGCACCGCGCTGCCCGGTTACCCCAGACCCTCGGGTTACAAGCAAACTCAGAACAAACCCAGAATGTTCCCGCAATGCAGAGCACCGTCTATGGAATGTTAAGGAGTGAGGGGTCTGAGCAAAGAACCGGGCTGAGAAATTGTTGCCAGCTGTGGTATATGGAAGCCAGGGATAGGCTGGGACCCCAGAACGAAGACCTGAGGCCCACCCTAGGTCGTCTGGACCCTGTGTCTAAGGCTGGAGGTGTCGCCTCAGATGGACATTTCTAACACTCGAGCTTGGCCAGAATGAGAGTAGCCCGCTGGAGGCTGGGCCCTTGTCCTGGGGGTGCAGCCTGAGCCGTACACAGGGCCCCTCGCTTAGCAGGGTGCGTGCTCAGAAGAGCCCCACGCTGGTTTACTGTTCTATGTCGCCATCCTGAAGTTCTTGGTACTTTTCGAACCAGTCTGGCATTTTCATTTTGCACTGCAGAGGCAGTCCTGAGTGGAGACTGTCACAGGCACAGCACGCCCCTTACCCGCTTCAGCAGAGCAAGGAGAGACCATCCGGAGGAAAGGGCAGAGCGGCCTCTCGAGGAGCTGGGCAGAGACGGGCCCTGGAGAGCAGCACAGGACGTTGTGCATTTTCCAAAGTTCAGATCACAATGGTCTCTTTTCATTTAAAGAAAAATACCGCAACCATTTCCTACAAAGGTTAAGTCTTTACACTTAAAACAACATATTTTTAACCTGCCAAGGAATGTGCTTTTTAAAGCCAGCTTCCAGCCCTTCCTGAGGCTGAGATTCCTTCCTTCTGCTCACAGGGAGAGCCCTGGGGTCCCTCGGGAGTGGCAAATGACCCCACAGCCACTGTCCTCAAAGCTGTACAGGGAGGGAGACGGAGCTGACGCTGCTGGCCATCCCCTGACTTACCCAGAACCAGAGGATCAGGACAGGAGCCCCTGACGACAGAAACACCATCCCCCACAAGCCCACACAGGCAGGGACAGCCAGCTCCTACCTGGCCATATGGAGGAACAGGCCTGGCCACTGGCTCCCACCTTCCCGACCCTGACTGCCTTTCAGAAAGCAGAGAATCCATCGAATCCGTGGTCCTGCCCAGGAATGAGAGAGCATGTGTGGGGGTACCCTGTGCTCAAGGGAGATGGCTGGAGAGCCTGGGAAGCCCCCATCCCACCTCCCTGTCCTGGGGCCTGCCCTCCATCCTTGCACTGCTTCCTACTCCTTCAAGACTCAGGAATAGCACTCTGGCAGTTCTTGCCTCTCCATCCTGTATCAATTCTCATTGCTAAATAGTATTCCATTGGATGAGCATACCAACATTTGTTTATCCATTCATTGATGATGGACATTGGGATTGTTTCTGGTTTGGGTTACTATATAAAGCTCCTATATAAAGCATTTTCACACATGACTTTGGGTGTATTTCTAGGGGGTAGAGACTTGGGGGTAGGATTACAGGGCCACAGAGTATACATGAGTTCAGATAGTTCTCAACTTAATGTGTAAGGGTTCTGGTTGCTTCACATCCTCACCAGTGCTTGGCATTACCAGTCACCCACCTCAGCTCTTCCCTGGGTCTCAGGCCAGCCAGCCAACGCTGAGGATTTTGGATTTGCCATCCTCTGTAACTGTGTGAGCCTACATATACACATACATGTGCAAGTATCACTCATACACACATACAAACATACCGACCATCCCTTCTATTGTTTCTATTTCTCTGGAGGACCCTAATATAATTCTCTTTATCAGATTAAGAAAAATCTTTTCAATTCTCAGTTTAAGGGTTTTTTTAATTAGTATATGTTACATTTTATCAAATAATCTTTCTACATCAATTAGGATGATTCATGCTTTTTTCCTTTTATTCCATAAATGTAATGAAGTAAATAATTGGTTTTCAAATGTTGAACCAAACTTGCATTTCTGTAATAAACCCAATGGGGTCATAAACTAAATTTTTTTTAGTATCTTTTAATTTGGTTTGCTAACATTTTATTAGAGAATCTGCAACTATATTCATGAAAGAAAGGGACCCATGATTTTTCTTCCTCACAACATACTTGTCAGGTATCAAAGGTTTTTCAGGTTGATAAGCACGCTGAGAAATGTTTCCTGTTTTCGTGTTCTCTGGAAAAGATTTATGTAATGCTGTTATTTCTCCCTCTAAAGTTTGGTACGATTCACTAGTGAAGGCATCTGGGCCTAGAGTTTTTCCTGTAGGAAAAATATTAAGTAAGAATTCAATTTCTTTCAGAGTTGTGAGTACTCAGATTGTTTTTTACTCCATATTTATTTTTTCCAATGAATTATTCCGTTTCATCTAAGCTTTCAAACATATTGGCATAAAGATGTTCATAATATTCTATTATTATCTTTTTTTTTTTTTTTTGGTTTTTTTTGGCGGTACTGGGGATTGAACTCAGGGGCATTCTACCTCCGAGCTACACCCCCAGCCCCATTTTTTATTCTTTATTTTGAAACCGAGTCTCACTAAGTTGCGGAGTGCCTCACTAGGTAGCTGAGGCTGGCCGCGAACCCGGATCCTCCGGTCTCAGCCTCCCGAATGCTGG